>JAQGAP010001815.1:0-17840 GCA_034697805.1 Orchesella bifasciata
TTGTTGGAGCAATATTATGGTACATTGAGGCCTTTTTGGGAGGAACCGGTGGGAAAGAGTACTGGGGGTGGTGCTGCTGAAGCATAGTTGGTTGGTGTTGCTGTTGGTATTGGTGTTGGTGTTGCTGTGCATATTGATATTGTGGATGCATCATCATCTGCATTTTCTGGGGATAATGAGACGATCTTGGACTAGGTCCATCCAAGTATGGTAAATAAGTTCCGTTAGTAAATAAAGTTCGACCTGCAAAGTTTGGTCCTACACTAATGTCATGACGCTCATGAGGTCCAGGCCCAAAATTAAATAACCTTTTGATAGTCCCAAGTAATCCAACTGGACCTTGGGGGGCTGGATACCCGTATCCACCCATGGATGAACCGTGGTGGAGATTCGAATTTAAACCTTGAGGCGGAAGTACTTTGTTTGGCATCAACATACTTGCACTAGACATGGGCATCATTGGCATAGATTTTGAAGGAACATTAAATCGCCCTTTTCTAAAGATTGAGTTGATCAGTTTTGAGGATAGGGCGACTGGCCTCCTGGTTTCCTCAATGGGAGCAGCGGGAGCTGAGGTGTCAATCATTTCGGTTAGTTGGCCCTTCAGAACACTTTTCAAATATTCCTTCAGCTCGGGATTCATTTTACTTTCCATTGTCATTTGATCCTGTTCCCCGTACCAAGAGGCGGAGTGGCCAGGGGTGAGGTTTTTAGATGATGATGAGTGCTTAGAATAAGATTTTCCTGATTGGTTACCGGATTTTCCATCAATAGTTAAGCTTTTATCCACAACCATTGGCTTGTGCTCGGAATAACTTCCCATTTTTCCTTTGTCGCCAAGTGCATGTTGAGCAGCGACGATTTTCATTGCAAGCTTTTCTGCCAGTACATCAATTGCTGGCTCATATTCCATAAATTTGTTGAGCCTGTTGTGTTTTCCATCAAAGCCGTATCCGTTCGGAGGAGGATGAAACCTCCCGTGAGATGAGGGGGAGCCTAGCAGTACATTCAGCAGGGTTTTCTCACCGCGGAATTTTGGAGGATGGCGTGGTTTTGTGAAAACATGGTTATTAGATGAAGCGGCTTCTGCTACGTTAGTTCCAACTGGAATCAAGACACCTACAAGAAAAGGAAAGTTCATACATTAAATTATATTCCACAGTTGGATCAACTCTTATAAACGACTTTGAAAACTTTTACCGTATGGTGTATAAATAGCTGAAGGTGGCCTTTTCTTAGATTCCATATATTTTTCCATCATTTTTTCATAATGAGTCTTGGCTAGTACTTGGTACATCTGATGTCTGGGGTGGACAGGTACAGCCTGAAAGCCAGGAGTAAGTGGGGGTTTTTCACCAGAGCCAGACATGGAAGTGAAGTCCGACATGGAACTAGCTTGTATCACAGGAATTTCTTTTGACAGCAAAGATGGTGGTGAGGGTCTCATTTTCTCTTCTGGAATAAGTTGGGGGAACATCAGCACGTAGGGTGTATTACTAAATGGCCTCTTTCCTTCTTTATTTCCTTGACTTCCATGTGAGTGCTCATTATTCGAGTCATGTTGACCGTGAGATTGAGCCTCCTCATCCTGCTGCGAATGACTATCATGCGGTTTATCACTTCCAAACCCATGATGTTCCATTTCTTCTTGACCATAATTTCCTTGGGACGGCTGCTCCTGGCCATAATCTCCTTGAGAATGTTGATCCTGCCCATAATTTCCGTGAGAATGCTGATCCTGCCCGTAATTTCCTTGAGAATGCTCATGACCTGGATGTTGTCTAAATCCACCTTCATGTTGTAAATGACTGTGATCGTTTAACCCATGTTCAGAATTGGGAGCGTGATAAACGCCCGAGTGAATTTCAGCTACGGGACCTGAATACCCATTGTCTTTGGTAGGATCTCCACCTGATGAGGAGTAGGAGAGGCTGTTGTCAGTACCCGTTGGTGGACCATACTGTTGATTCCCACCGTTGCCAGTGGGGCCTGAAAATGAACCAGATGGATCAGGTTGTTCATTGGGATGTGAATATTGCTCGCTAAGGTGTTGATGGGGATGGTGGTCAATTGGATGCGGATGTTGGTGATGCTCATGTTGATGATGTTCATGTCCGTGTTGTGGGGAAGAGGGGTCACTAGTTGGGCTGGGAGCGGAGTCATGATTACCATGTGGAGCGCTTTCATGAGGTTTGCTTGCATAGTTGTACAAATCATTTTCCTTCACATCATCCGGTATGGGTGTAAACTCAAGTCCCTGAGTTTTGGGTTGCTTGTCGTGTCCCTGTGGTGAGGCAGGATCGTATCCAGGACCACCAGTAGGAAGATGATCTACCGTACCCGGATGATAGGGACCACTGGATGATATGGAATTTGTATCATGGTACTGGCCATGCTCTGGAGCACCGAGTGGAACAGCTCCATGGATCTCTTGGGGTGGGAAAGGAACAAAACTTTTATGAAATGGGTGATCATGAGGAAGTGGTGGATTCGCAGGCTCATAATCAGGGTGCGTAGCCATTGTGTGCGAATGAGCTGGAAAGTTGGGATCCATCTGGGGTCCACTAAATGAATTTTGTGGTTCTGGCGGGGGTGGGGAAGCATTAGGCAAAGAACTTGTGGGAAAATCCACGGATCCAGACGGTGATAACGAGGATTCTTGGTGGTTTCCAACATGTTCTTTCTCTGGCTCAGGTGGGGGTGGGGGAGCAACTATTGGGGGAGCACTTTCGTGACCATGGTCGGCGGGGCTTTCAGCTAAATAATTTGATGGAGGATATTGAGAACCTTGATTATCACCATTTGCATGTGGTGGTTGCATTTCAAACGAGGGTGCAAAGCTGTGAACATCGGAAGGATGGTGATGGTGGTGATGAGGTGGGGGTGGGGGTGGTCTTGGGGGTAGAGAAAGAGGATGCGGATGATAACCGTGATCGCCATGTGGTGACATGGGCATAGAATTAATTGGTGGGTATGGCATTGCGGGTGAGTGGTGGGGTCTAGGAAGCTCTGAACTAAAAGGGTAAGGTATAGGACCTGGAGGTGGTGGAATATGACGATGGGATGGAGAATCAAAGGATTGACTGTGAAGTGGAACCTCTTCCACAGTTCCGTAAACTCCTCCTGGTCTCGACATCGGTTGATGTGGAGGTCCATCATATGGGTAGGGATAGCCACCTCCATGCTGTGGACCGGGATGATGCATTATATGATTATTTTGAGACAGTTCCACGTGCGGTGAATGCTCCACCATGTTTGGACTATGGATGTGAGAGGAGTCAGGTGGACCGTTTTTAAACATGGTCTCAATCGGCAAAACATCATCCGCTGGGAAAACTTTTCCTGGGCTGTACATTGCAAGGTGGGTGTTGTCCGGGTTGTAATGGTTCACCGGTGATAAATGGCTGTCATAACTGCTTGGCATATCCGATACAGTCAGGTGACTGCCAACTGTTTGAGCTTTACCTGGGAGTATGATGTCAGGTGCAGGAGTATCAGCTAAAGTACTGTGTTGGGTGCTATACGGATTGTCATTAAAAAATACAACTTTATCCTTTGTTCTATCATAGTGGGATCCTGCACCAGGCCTCTGAGATGATGTTGCGAAAGTTGTGGCTTGTTCGGTATTAGACCCTTGAGCGTAATACTCCGTGCCTGTTGTCTTTTCTGTCTCGCGAGTGGGGGAGGATTGGGATGGAGTATCGTATTTGTGGCTTGAGTAGGAGTCAGGTTGTGGGTGTGGTTTTTTAGTTCTACGCGTCTTTGGTGTTGTAGAGCTGGAACTAGTACGGAAGCCCTCATAATTTGAATGCGAGTCACTGCCAGAACCGTGATGATTTAAAGAATAAGCTTTATTTTCGATTGGTGGCGGATCTGGACGGGAGAGTGAATTTTCTATGGGGTCGGATTGTCTGTCATCAGTTTCTAAGCCAAGGTCAATTGGAACAAACTCTGGAATTTTCATGTTATTCTCAGTTGGACTGGGGAAAAATGTATTTTGGGGGAAATCAGCAAAGCTATTTTTCCAAACGTCACTTCCAGTAGGGAAATTTTCCGCTGGAATCTCTGTTGGAGTTTCTGTTGTTGTGCTGGAAGGAAAGGAATCCCGTATCTTTTGTCGCAGACGAAGCCGCGATGATGGAGATGGAGTTGAGAAGAAATATGTACTGATTTTCTCAGTATGCCCCCCATTCCCAGGCCTTTCTAATTGAGGGGATGGAGTCACTCCTTCAGCATTCATTTGACTGTAGCTTTGAAGTATCATTGGTTTTGGTCCATTTTTCACCACTGGCATGGTTGGTCTCTCACTTGAATCTTCAGTTGAGGTTGGAGGGCTCGAAGTTGTGGAAACTCGGGTGAGGTACGAGGTTGGAGTTGTACTCCGATATCTCCTATTAGGTCGCTGGGTGGATGGTGGTGTAGTTGTCTCAAGATTTGTTCCAAAATAAACATCTTCTGATGCACTAGGCTTACTTCCAGGATCCTCTTGCCTTGCTGAGCTGCTAGAATCTTGTGAATTTGTGTCATTGGATTTTTTAGGTTTCATTCTTCCCCTTCTGCCACCTCTAAATCGTCTCCGTTTCCCATTAGAGTTTACTTTTTTGAATGCTTCAGCAAAATCATCTTCCAGAGGTGGATTGTTTCCCTCGCCATTTGGATTTATGAGTGCCATTGGAGTTGGAAGTTTTTCATGGATTTCATTGTCCTCTGGATACTCTCCATAACTATCCCCACCATCCGTGTCCAACTCTCTATAGAATTCCGTGGAAGATTCATGGGATTCCTGGCCATTATATGTGGGCTCTGTCACCGATTCATCTAACTCCGGCATGCTAGGCTCATGAAACCGATGAAACCTTGCTTGTCTACCAGTTGTCTGCTGAATGGTAGACGAAACTTCATTTGATGATGTAGCTATTTTTTCCGAAGAAAAATACACCACAGGAGAATCCGTTGATGACTCCTCCACCGGCGTTTCTGTGGAACCATTACTAGCTTCTGTGCTAGAAGGCTCACCCGTTCTATGACCTAACGTGACTTTTGTCGCCGTAATGATCATAGTTGGCATTAAAATGGGCGACGGAGTTGATGGAGTAATGGTAACAGTGGATTTCTCTGATGAAGAAGAAGTTGGTGATGGCGAAGAAGTAGGTGACAGGGCTGGAGTAGCCGTGACCTGGGTATCATTGTGACTCTCATTGGGATTTGAATCTGCAATATGTATTGGGGAAAACGGAATTAGTGTATGTACGGTCAAGATATAATACAGCCTACCATAAACGCATTAAGATAAACTATCAACGAAACCAAGCGAAACTCATTCTTGTGCAACTTGATATATTTCATGAGTTCCTTCATTGGTTATGCATTGTTAAAACAAAATAAGGCTAACCATCGAGTTAATGCATCGTAAAAATCTGCAAGACAAGGCCAGTCTCATGCTTTAGGCGGGTAATAACTTATTCAGGAGGTTGAAGTGTTGTAGTGTGTGTAAAGTAAGTAAAATGTTCAGTAGACCGTTGCCGTTTGCAAGTTTACTCCAAGCAAGCTACTTACTCAAACATTAGCACGGTCATTTCTGTTACGATATCCACACTTTTCTGCACCTATGCCTTAAACACCATAAATGTGTATTATGATATGATGTTGTTATCGGGTTTTCAAACCACACTTTGAACCACTGCATGCACATGTAACGCGTACTGTTGAGGGCAACCTGAGTATTGGATGCAGAAGCTTGTGTTTTCATACTGCTGAGTTCACTGATGAGTGCAAAGGTTCCGCTCCCATTGTCCTTTCATCTCCCATCAAACATTTACGCACCTCATTCATTGTGGGCATGAAATAATATTTTGCCTTATCCTCAATCATTTCTCTCTCGCTCCCTACTTACCACGTCAGTTAATGGCTTGCATTACACAAAGTTTTCAAATTTTACGATTGTGAGTAAGAAAGAAAGAAAAGTAATTTGGAGGAAAACAGATTAGGGCATTATGTTTTCCTTCGTGATTTTATATATTTTTATATATACTCAGCCATACATATTTTCATTCATCTGAGCAGGCCATTACCATCGAAACTTATTAATGCTGTGTGGTCATCAGGAGACAAAATTGTGTGCGAAGCAAAACCCACCAGCGTTATTTGCAATTGATAAGGAATCGAATAATAATGAAAATTGATGCATTTACTTTTCACCTTGCCTTTACGGTTTATTTATATAAACTGGTGAGAATGGAGCACTGAACATGGTTTTCATGAGTTGAAGCCCTACATAAAATTATATGACCTGAGGTAAGTACGCGCTTTGGTATAATAAATGTTGAAACATTGGATATATATGATATGAATGTATTTTATTTCAGGGAAAGCACTTTAAAATGATATTATGCATTGCACCACATAAATCCTACAAAAAAATACACATTTAATGTGTTTTTGAATACGCTCCCAAGTGAATTCGAACACAGAGATAAGAAGTTAAACGTAAGGGCCATATACGATGGAAGTAGGTTTTTCTGTCGTACATTTGTTTTTAAGAGCATGATATTTATAGTGGATGCACTCGTCTTTGTTTCATGCAACTGGTTTAATTAACATATTTCATATATATGCAACTCTGCTCAAGTTTTTCATCGATATGCCAAGTTCATACGTAAGTTACAGGCCATGTCGTTATTTTCATTGTTTCTCACACGATTCTCATTTCATTCTCATTCAGATCTGTTTTTTGTTTGAAACTGAAATTGGGTGACTTCATGAGAGTGTGAGGATGAGGAGTAGAACATTTTAATTTCATATTTTTATCTTCAAACATAATAATACGTCAACCCAGAATTCTGGGATGACCAAGTGCCAACTTGAAGATGCGTCTGATGCGTATGACGCTAGACAGCTTTATCTTGGGTGACACAAAACACTCTCCTCGTGTGACAGAAAACTTTAAGCATTTGGCGTACCTTGTGATTCAATATCCCTCATTATCGTGCCATGTATCACGAAACACTTTCGGTTGAGGCTAGGGCTTTCTATCTTTTGCACCAATCCTCATCATCCTCATTCATAATATTTTAAAAGACGTGTAATCAAATAATCAGCCTCAAATGACAGACATTTGGCTAGGAAGTGTGCTGAGGAAATTGACAGAAGTGTGTTTCGAAATCGTAATTTTGAAATTGCGAAAATTTAAAAAATATTATGACACACAGATGTATATACATGCTAGCCCAACTACTTTACTACCCTAATTTTGGAATTATGTTGCTTCTTGATTGAAACTGTAACCCTCCTGCTTTAAAAAACAATGGTTTATATTTCTTTTGGCCTTTCTTTTTGGAAGGACAATAACTTTAAATCCTTGATAATTTATCTCTGATTTATGTCGTCAAGTTCCACGTTTAAGAATTGTGAAGTGAAACTACATTTTAATTTTGTTTCCTTTCAAAATGACAGTTGACTTAATCAGGGAACCGTGTTTATGTTTATCTGAAAAAACATGTAAATACGCTCGAAACATTGGTCGTTAGACCTTTCTTTCAGTTTGTCCTTCCCCAACTTGTTAAGATAGTGGGGCAAATCATAGCTATTTCTACTGATTTTCCAAGTAGGAAATAACAGTCAAGTTTAATATTGTAATGGTAACGGGAGAATTTTATAAACTTGACCGGCAACAAGACTTTTTTTTACACACGTGTATATAGTACGAACGATAAAAAGTTGGTCATGGATCGCCAAGTAGACGCTAAATTAAATATGCATAAATATATAATGGAAAAGTAACGTGGAAAAAATTCAATTAGGACTTTTACGCTTCTTACATTTTCAAACGTAATATAGAGTACTTTAAATAACTGCACTGACTATAAATTACAAACTTGTTTAAAGGCAATGATTCTTCACGTCTTTTTAATAGCAATATCACATATCAATTCCGTATATTGGTGTGATTTAGGGATGATGCCATGCCATCAAAGTTATTATCATCATGCTATGCTTTCTGGTGGGGTGATCATTTGTTTCATCTTTTCATCTAATTCCCTTCAAAGTATTACCATCAGTCAGCAGCACAACATGAGACTTAACTTCATTCCAAGCAGTCCACGCAAACCATCTTCTTGAGGGAACAAGATGATCGTATTCAAAAATTTACATTGTTCTCTTATCTCTACCCCAGTTACTGCACTCATCTGCTTTGCTCTGTTGATTACTACATTTAAACTATAAGCCCTTCGCTCTGCATGCGCCCTGATCGCCAACAATAACACGCGGCTTTGCACGCAAGTTATCAGAGTGATTGCTATTTTGGCTTCTTCTATTCATATGTATATGTATGAAAGTAGTTTTGCATTCATAGCTAAAACTTGTAATCAGAATTATAGCTAAAAAGTTTTTTTCTTTGGATTACCCCATACCCATGCCTACCTTATAAACTTATTCACCGATCAATTAATAAATATGAGATTAAATTACTAATCGAATATTAAAAATTTGGCCGACTATTGCATTGACTTCTAACGCACGTTGTATTACGTTGTTATTGCCTTGTAGTAGAAAACCACGGATTATAAGATTCACTCAGTAGGCAGCTGATGAGTTAGTCCTGATAAGAGACGTAGGTGGTTTTTAAAAACTTTTCGTAGTACATAGGCATTATGCCTTTCATGAATTTTTACGATTCGATACGAGTTTTTCTACCTTACGATAAAATTTGAAAAAATAGACTGCGGAATAACTGTTCACATATAGTAACATTAATGTCAACGTGTTGACAAAAAATTTTAATGTAGGACTTTCTTTTTATTTACCATGCGACTTGCAAAAAGTAGTGTGCATTCGATTCAATTATATATTAAGGAGTCAAATTGAAATTGTATTAAAAATGCTCATGATTACCTGTCGGAGATCCAATAGAATACTTTTCACTCCAATCCCTCTCATTGTGAATGGGATTGCTGAACAAGCTCACATTATCATCAGCAAACACATTCAAACAAAACGCTAACACTATTATGAAAGCAACCGAATTATGTTGTAAATATCTTCTGGAAAACATTGTACCTCCAAGACTAAGGTTGTTCTGAAACCAAAACACATATTCACTGAAACTTCACATAATCTCTCCAAAATTTCCGTATCACAAATTATAATAACTAACAAAGGGTTATTGGAAAAACACTATTGATATCCGTCAGAAGCAACTCTTAGGTTAGTTACAAGGGTCCATTTTAGGTGTTGATGGACCGATTTTGATTTCAGTCTCTTTAGAAAAAATCTCAACGACAGAGCACACTAATGACAATAATTTAGGAAGGAAACAAAGTTTTCCTATGACCTAGACCTCGACGGCATCAAATTTACACTGAGAGTTAAAACAAAGATGCGGCTTACGCTGAATGCATTTGACACGGTCTTATGGTCAGCAGCGTACTCTTTTTTCACTACCTACACCAATTCTCAAGTACTCGTAATATTATAAGTCATACATGAGAAAATTCATATATACATATATAAATAGATATAAGATGCAGACTTTACTTGCACTACTCTCATTCCGACTTATACACACACTTTCAAGTGTATTTAGAACTATGCACGAATGTTCGCATTCATCTAAGCATATATGAGTTTCATCTTCATGTCAGACAAGCCGAGTTAGAGAATCATAATAGAGAATTTCAAACCGTGAATCATATCCCTTGCAGTTGTACAAACTGCATTACGTTTTAAAATAGGATGGTTAGAAACTCTTTTTTAATCGAGGCTTTCGTAGTTTGAAACTCAATGCTAGTTACTCATTGTTTTAAGACGGTTTTGTGAAAATCATGAATTGATTCTACATTCATATAACACACATATATGTATGTATATATGTACACACACATGCGTTAGCTTAGACACTTACTTACGATTAATCCCATTTTAGGCAGCATACTGAATATGATACTGCTACAGGCACATACTTTTGTTTATTTTTTTATATTTGGATCGCAATTATGGCCTCACAGCAAAATTCATTTTCTCATGATTTTCATTCGTTTCCATACTGACGATTTCTTCTCCTTTTGCCATTTGAGTTGAAATAGTTTTTTTTTCGAAACCGCAACCAGCCCCCAACAACATAATTAGATTGTGAGCAATTTTAATGATTGATGTTCCTTAGCTGTGGTTCGTTCCGTTTTTGTTCAACCACAATGTGGTCCTTTTTGTAGGGTAGAATAGAATGACAAATTGACAAATTCAATATACTTTCATATTTAGATCAACGATTCGATGATTGAATCAAAGATCTGAATATTTGTTGCAAATTCTTGAAATTGTTGATACACATTAGCTTTCTCATTGTTATGCCTACAGCTTTGTATACTGTGGGGTATTAGGGTGATGAAGATGAAGTTGGATGTCTGAATATGTGCGTTTCCCATGCAATGCCACATTTTTTACTTAAGTCATCATAAATATTAATCAGGAATCAGGATGCACTAGTTCGTAAATAATTATGTCTCCATATGCTCTTGAAACAGCGGGCTACCAAAAAAAATTGTTAGAAATCGAAAAATCCCAAGGGAACGAAAGGACAATTTTCGCTTATTTACTTATATAGAACCAAATCTGTTAGAGCGACGGCAATAGAACCGAGGACATAGACGACATATCGCACTACTTGTTTACACCAAAATGTTTTGAGTAGCCTAAGCCTCTACGGTCAGAACTGCATTTTAAAATTAGTGAATCATTAAGACTTTCATAATGTTGGCGAAACAGTTGATAACTACTAATTAGAGAAAATCAACGCTCACATTTGATTTGAGAAAATAGAAAGGTGTTCAAAAGTGCAGCCACAATCACATTCAGTTCCAACTGTAACAGTCGAGTGCGCGTCCACAGGAAACAAAGAAAGCCATGGCTGCAGGTGTAACTTAGCTGTAGGCATTTGCAAAGGGTTGCATTAAATTGATAAAATCATTGATGTTCATGTTAATATTGAAAATGATCAGAAAGTTACAAAAACTTCTCCCTCAAGTGAACAAGATTTTAATTACCAATATATGTGGAATTGAAGCCAAATTTTCTCTTTGTGAAATTCCAATATCACACGAGTCAGACACAAACTGATCGTGAGCTCGACTCACTCAGAGGATGCGTGCATATATCTGTATATGTGTAGGTACGGTATTTATATGCATGATTTTAATTACATCGCCTTGCTCTCGTAATTCATGGCTGATTTACAAGACTCCTACTACACATCATTATTCTTCAAGATTGTAGTAATAACTGTATGAATACTTATCGCAAAACAAGTAGACTTATTTAAAGAAATAAATGTAGGATTTTAATGCAATTTTCACAATGTATTAATTTGACTGTATACATAAAGGTCACACTGAATGATTTGGCAACGCGAGCAGAAGCTGTATGATACCTATCACTCATCAACTTTTGGGGTAGGAACATACACATAGGTAATGTAACACGTAGGATTTGTACTGTACAGGCAAGGATGAACTTGAGATATCCACCACTCTGTTAATCTCACATTACTTTTGTCAAATTGTTTCGAAATCACATACCAATACCGTTACAAACAATGGATTGCTTTATACGTTTGAAACGTAGAATAAGTTGTGTGTTATTTTCTCCCTATCAAACAGTCTACCAAATCACTATGCGTTCAGGACAGTAATCTGCCAACAACGAGTGGTGAGTGCTTAGGTTGTGCAGATATTTTATTTGGTAATTAGTGAGAGCACATACATGAATTTTCCTATTTTTGCTTCGATCTTAAATACATTTTTTGTAACAATCAGCAGCTTTTTGGTGTGGTGGACTTCAATGAAAACGTTGATGAGCTTAGTGCAAAGGGGAGAGAAGTCAGCGAGTTTCATTTTTCAATGCCTAGATGATGTGATGTTTGATATTGTTTGCTGTTGTAATAAAAACACAAACTCTTTGCTACGACTACTACGATGTGGTCCTTAAGTACACGATTTGTACTTATTACTGTCATTAAAGGCAATTTTGGGAGACAATGATCTTACGCTGAAATGGGTAGCCAAGTCAGAGATGCATACAGCTAGGCATAACTTTGCTAGGAAGCATGACCAGGGAAAGTACTTAATTACGGACATTTCAACTGCAAAAACGCACTGCAGTAGCATTCCGCATTTGCAACTTCCTTAACGTAAAACTCAAAAACATCATCATGAAAACAACATCCTTCTTCTCGTGTCATGTGTGATCCGCATTAGTAGTAGTTTATGGCAGAGCTGCTAAATGTAAATGGTGCAGGCAGCATGAGACAAATAAATGTATACCCAGGGTTTTATCTTTCAACCACCACCATTAGGTTTTACGAGGGGTGTTACGGTGTTAGCAACCAAACAGATATTTAACCAAATACGTAACAGATTTTAATGATTTAATACAAGTAATGCAAAAATAATCAGCAATTATTTTTATGAGTAAAAGTTGTGAGTGTGATAACACACAAGACGCAGCTTGAGTCGAGCCATTTTGCTGGTTTAATTTAAATAATATGCAAGTGTGCAACAAGTAATGAAAATTTTATTATTATGAGAGAAATTAGATTTATAATAACCGGCTGTAGCTCAGTTTCATAAAATTCCCCTGTTTTTGATAATCTCTTAATTTAAAACTACCCACTGTCTGAAGAAAAGACCTTCACGGAAAGCAGGTAGCGTAACCGCAGACTTTCGATAAGTTATCAGTGGGAGTACGCGTCGAAGAGATAAAAAAGTATGGTGCAATTGGAAAGCCAAATGGGTTTATAATGAGTTTGGAGAACAACTTCAAAAAAATTATCATCTTATTGGGTATGACGCGGATGCAATTGCAAGGAGATGAATGAACTACGCAAAATTAAATTTCTAGAAGAATTATCGTTACTTCGACACCCAGCATCTGGGTATTTACTTATATGCGCTTAGAAATACCATACATACAGTTGTTATGTGTCACGGGCATCTCCCATTCACTCTTTTTGCATTTCGAACAGGAAAAAAGGAAGGCTTTGGTTGAATAGTTTCAAGGTTGGGTATGAAGAGCTTACAATCGAAGTGAAACGAAAACTTACATCTCTCCAAAACTTTTATGTGAATCGAAGGACTAATTGAAGCTAATTTTGGGATGAGTATTACTCTAAGGAACTTGTTTTTATACACCTCGTGGCACTTACATCAAGTTTATGTCTATGGCGAATGCTCTCGAGAGTGAGGTTTTTAAAAAATTGCTAGCGGTAGCTTTTAATACAGCCAGTTACCAAAACTAAATCGTGTTGAAATGGCATATTATATACTGAAGCGTGAAAATTACCACAGACGTGCACTTTACCTTTTGAATCCCCTTTACTTTTCCCATCAATATTTAAAAATTACACCAATATAGTACAATATAATACTTTTCACTCTCGTTTTGAGTATGAATGATATGATATGTGTGTAAGTAGTAAATACCTGATCCGCGTTCAAAATATTTCACCCTAATTAGACTGAACAAAGTGCATTATACCAATTTAAACTGAATACGTGAAAATGAATTTTTCCAAAAATAGGACTTTTGAAAAGCTACGACTGGGTTAGTTATTTTTGTACCTACTCGGTATCCTTAGACTTCACTGACTGTAGGGACCAAAAACTGAAAAACATATATAATTAGCCTCCACTACCTCTGCATGCAAAAAATGTAATCGTCATACATGGGACAAAAAGGTAAAAGTAAAAATCCTAAGATGCATTTAAAAATGTATGAATTACTTACGAACGAACAATTTGTCGAAATCGTTGATGAAATTAAAATTTCCTTGACTTGAAGAATCTCGAATTTCATAATCCGAAATCATAGTAATTATTACAATCCCGAAAGGTATCATGATTCGCGTATATATGTATATGGGAAGCTACGTGTATGGGAATTTATTATACACGTGCTATATTCTCTACATTTAAGACCTGTTGTACCTGTTATGAAGTTAACATATAGATGTAGATGAAATCTGAGCCGGTTAGCTCATTAAGCAGGGAATTTGGATTGATTTCAGAAATGGTGAAAATATATTATATAACAATTATACGATCTCAACCTCTCAAACCATATAGATTCTATATAATCATTCTTTCGTACGAGAAATATGAGATCTGCAACAATCCAATATTAAAAATAATAATAAGTACTTCATTTAGTACAATCAAATCAATGTAATGTATGAGAATTCCTGTCTTCAATTAATTGAGCAGTGACTGACTTTATGCATTTTTAAACAAAGTAGAAAATGTCATTAGGAAATTATGGCGTGATATCAATAACGAGCGATTAAACCGAAGAAACACCACATCACATTACTGCTTTGTTTTGCATATCAGCAAGTACACTCCATGTAATTATGTAAAGCAATGCTGCTCGCTAATGGATAAAAACGTTTTGGACGTTTCTTATACTACTTAAAGTTGTAAACTAAACCTTTGCTTTATTATGCTACGATCTTTGGTTTAATATTCTTATCGTAGTGACTCAATCTGCTGACATTTTTTAAACATCTACACTGAAGTCATATGACTTAATGTTCACACATGGAGCATCATAAATATTTGTGTATTCTGAGCTATATGAGTCATCCAGTCGAGGTAGGTGGAATTGTTCAACAGTTCAAATTGTCACATCCTTCATTGAAAAGAGTCAACTTACTTTCGCTTTTTCTCTATTGTCCATTCATAGTGAAGTAATACTGTAAAAGTATAGATTCTTCAGTATCTGGGTTGTTCTGCATTATTACATGCACATATATTTATATTAAATTTCTAGCCTTTAATTAGATACTGTAAAAAAATTCAACTTAAATTTTCGGCTTCCGTTCGTTTTTTAAAAATGCTGATCCCTGAACCTACATCAATTTTCTTTTATTAAGACTGTGCTTGAGCTATATATACAAAATCGTAAGACAACTTTCGCAGTGCCCTGATTTTTTATTGGCACAACTGCATGCATAGTACGCCATTAAGTTCCTGGAAAATTTTCGGATTGAAAAACAATAGTAATTTGTAAAAAAGCATTATGAACACTTGGATATTAAGAACGCCATATAATATGGGAATTATTGTATGTCATTAATCTGCCATTGTTCGCTGCTCTCATTGCCTTCTGCCTATGCAGTTCACCAAGAGTCAAGATACGCGTATTTAATCTGCATAGTATCTTGTATAGTGGTGGTGAATTGAAGCGACTACGTGTTACAAATACAAACAAACTAAACTCTCCAATGATCAACCTGACTGGTGTAATCCAAGTGCAAGTCCTCGGGAACGGGATTAAATGTCGTCAGTCTTATAACAAATATGGAATATATAGATTGGGATTTGTGACATTTAAGAAACCTAGTGCATAATAGATTTATAATTTATTAGTGCATAGACCTCCAAAAGTACTTCATAGGAACCGAGTCAATGGCCAAGACAGTCCATTTTTAATTATAGGTAGTGTGGGTAAACAATTGAAAGCATCAAGAAAGTTACAAAATAAACTCTATCAAATCAAGTTAAAGAACTATGTGGAACCCTTACGACACGACTCACACAGTATTCGGAATCGGATTTTAATATGTACGACTTTTTTTTCACTGATTCAAATTACATCAGCTTCAACACAATATTTCATAACGCATACAATTGAGTGGAACAGAGTAGTGATAGAAGACGATACGCATGAAGCATTTATGCTGTTGCTGTAGCTGAATGACGTTAACGATTACGTTGTTTGTACATAGTGATTTGAAATAAGATAAGGTTTTGCATTTTCTTTCGGCTGAGAAGGTTTGACCTGCTATAACAAAACCAATTCAAAATATCAAGTTTCTTGAGATTTGCTGTAAAGCTCGTTGACTGCAGTAATTCGCATTGGAATATTGTAAATTCCATTTATTGTTCGAAACTTTTTCAGGACAATATAATATATTATTGGTTGGCTACTGGTAGAAAGATTTTGCAACAAGGCAAGGAAAACATTGTTTAAATAAGTGGAATTGTAGGTAAGGTGTTTAAATCGAGTTCATACACCAAATCAAAACCAAAAACTTCATTCTGAACCCAACCGCTTTGATTTTGTTTTCTAAATTATTCACGAATCATCACAGAAAATGGAGTTTAGCGTTACTGAGCTTGACGAAGCCGTCTCCGAGGTTCTCGGTGGAAGTTCTCCAGGCAGTGGTTTGTGTTCAGGATCTCTGATTCAAGACATTGGATCTCCCAATCCGGAAGAGAGGATAACTGAAACTGTAGTTCACCGTCAGAGCATGAAAGTGATTGATCAGCACGCTCCTTTGAAACCTGTTGTAAGTGATGGCGTTGGAGCTTCAAATTTAACTGCAGTAGTTGTATCTCATGATCCAAATACGAGTGGAATCCGCCAACCGATCGCACTTCGTAAGTTTTCAGTTACATTTGGGCTCAAAGTAAAGAAACATCAAATAAAATCTAGTGCATATTCTGTTTTTAGATACTACAACAATGACTCAAGGAAACCCAACGTCTACAGCTCCCAATCTGAGTTCGCCTATGAAACAGAGTTTGCCTTTTACTGCTGCCTCCATTCCATCTACCAACAGTTCCACCACGACCCAGTTGCATCAAGTGCCAAACCAGCCGATGATGGAAAATTGGATGGACGTCGCGCACACTACTAATACAAATCACGCAGTGAAATTTTGTTACCAAACCAACGAGGACCTGTTGGCACTACCGGCTAATGCTCCAGTTTGGCAGATGCCAGCGTTTGCTAACAAGCGAATTGATTTACTTCAGTCGCAAACATATATGTTCAGGGTTGCAGCAGTTAATTCTGGAGGACGAGGTCCATGGTCGGAAGTATGTGTTAATTACTTATATTCTCTTGCAGGTTTTCGCACGTACCTTGCCCTATTACATTACGAAGCCCATTTTGTTAGCCCATTCAATTTTTTCTCAGGTAGCTGTGTATAAAACCGGAGACCCAGCGTTTCCAGGTGCTCCTATGAATGTGAAAGTTTCCAAAGTAAAGGGAGGTGCAGTATTGATTTGGGAAGACGATCCACGGATTCAATGTGGTCCTATAACAGAGTATTCTGTGTATCTTTCTATTGTACCTGGACCGAATGAGACTGTAAGGATTTAGGATTAAAAGCTATATTATTTAGCTGCTACATGCATTTGTGGAAGATTTTAATCTTTTCATTCATTTATACAGGACTTGACTAAAATGAGCTTTATAAAAGTTTATTGCGGTACTGCCAAACATTGCACAGTTTCGACCCAAACTCTATCCCTTGCGTTGATTGATACATCTGCTGGAAATTCGGCTGTGATTTTCCGTATAGCTGCACGTAATTCATCGTCATATGGGCCGGCAACTCAAATTCGTTGGGTACAAGGTATTGCGAATGTAGCCATTTACTAGTTTTGAAAATGTAGTTTTATAATTTTGTTACCAGTATATTATATTGTATTATGTCTGTTTTATTAATAGAGCCTGCGTCGGCGGTGATCTCTCCAAGACCCGCTTTGAAACACGATGGGACTAACGGCAGTGGTCGTGGCGGTGGCACCTTATGAAAATTATTCTGGAAGTTTGGTGAGGGGAAAATGGCGTTTTTCTTTTAAGAAGTATGTCATGTACGTTGAATTATGGAGTTATTTATACTTAATAGTCTCGTATTCAGAATTTGTGGTATATAATATAAGGTATTCTGACGTTATATAATAATGTCTAATGACTAATCTAAAGTTATTTGCTGTAAGAGATTGTAGTGTGTTTAAATTAATACCGTTTTTACATTTAACCAATATTTTGCATTACAA
>JAQGAP010001816.1:0-17833 GCA_034697805.1 Orchesella bifasciata
TGATGATGATATAAATATATGAAACGTTAAGCTTTTCAGATGGTTAGCAGGATTGAGTATCGAGCCTCGTGTGTATACAAGAAAGAAGATGAAACGACGTTTTGGGCCACGAGAAACGGAGATAGGATAAGCAGCAATGGTGCAAGTGGGTGAGCGAAGAAGCGGACGATGCTGAGTGAGTTGTGTGAGTTGTTCTGACTCAATTTTTTTCTCTGACTCGAAAAGAACAAGAAAGTGAGCAAGAAGCACATAGTATATATTTGCAAAGTTTGAAGAGTGAGGAAAAAGAATCCCGATCCGGAATACAGTATTACGGCACCCCAATGGGTCTTACGTTATGAAGAAAAGAGACATGTATGCTTTGCATACTTTATATTTTGATGATATGTTTGTGTGGTGTATGCCTTTCCATTGTCCTCTTCCTGTTTGTAAAATCCATCCATCCATCCTTTTTCTGCCTATGAAGCATTCTCACAAGACATACCGCATACATATATAGTAGCTTAAAACCTTAAGATAATAGCAACATGACATCTCAGTTTTTCTTTCTTTTGTACGTAGCAGTGAGTGCATTGCAAAGAAATGGGGCTACCACCAATGAATATTTTTTCGGGGTTTTTGCAAAAAGGATTTCAATGTAGCAAGAGAAATCAGCCAGTTAGGCAATTGATGTACGAGTTAAGACGCACTTTAGGCATTTAACGTCTATAGTTTGGGAATCTATAGTTTTTGCTGAGAGAAGCACCCTTTCTGAGTTTTGACTCACACTTTTCCCTTCCTCCACTCACTCGTTCCGTACCCGAAAACACGCTCGTACATCCAATCCACTGCATTTCAAACCGATTGCTAATTTTCTTTGCACAAATAGAGCTTCTTATTGCATAACACTGGTCAGGCCTAAGCATTCTTGGAACATTGATTCAGGTCGAATGGCACAATAATTCACAAACAAGAATGAGCAGAAAATGCATACCAAGCTGGAGTTTAGTGCGGTTTTAATGTGCACATTGTGCAAATACTTTTTCTCTGAAACTGTTTGCACAGATTTTGAGTTTGTAAGGATTCCTCCTCTCTTTCTTATGTAAAAAAAGACACAGTATTAGAACAGCATATTTGTACAGATAAAAATATCCTATAAAAATACTTTCTTTAATGCTTGTTGATATACTGCCACTTTTTTGTCCTTTCTACAACCCATACTATCATCATCAAATCAAATACTACGTATATACTATATCATCATATGAAATAGATGGAAAGAGTGAAACTTTTTTTTATACATCCCATTGGACAAATATAATATTTTTGTTCACAGACTCACTGTCCAAACCATAAGTTTAGTTATGTGGAGATGTGAATTCCAGTTGAAGAGGGAAAAAAATGAAAAGGATTCAAATGCGTATAACTTTCATTCTTGTGCATACTATAAATTATGGGAGAGAATGGAATAAATGTGTTTTTGTTGTAGACTCGGTTTTTATTGGTGCCATTACGTTCCTTTGATATACATTAATGCTTTATGAATATTCCTTCAAATGAAAGTCGCTGTTGAATGTGTATGTGCTGCGTGGTATG
This sequence comes from Orchesella bifasciata, assembly GCA_034697805.1. Taxonomy (NCBI): domain Eukaryota; kingdom Metazoa; phylum Arthropoda; class Collembola; order Entomobryomorpha; family Orchesellidae; genus Orchesella; species Orchesella bifasciata. The sequence continues at coordinate 1,576 of JAQGAP010001816.1, forward strand.
TCACGACACGACAGTATTATGCGAGACTGAAACAACTTGGAAATATGCGGTACGTGTTGCAAAAAGCGTTATATATGTTGTAAAGTCAAAAAACACTAGAGAGAAAGATGCTAAAAATGTTTGTCAACATAATGCTTGCCAATTCAGAGCACAGCGAGGCGAGGCAGCTCTGATTTTTTCAATGTAAGTATCTGTATGATAAAAACGGGAGAAATGAGTTAGGTAAAGGGAGACAGGCTTATGGAATGTTCGGCTTTGCTGAGCATGATGGTGGTGAAGATGAGTAGCCAAAGCAATTCATAGTCATGTTGTAAGAGATTTCTTCATTTTAGGTTGAATTGCTACTTCTGATGACACTACCAAATACGTGTTACTTTCCATTCTCAAAGTCCAGAAGATCTTATCAGATCTGGTCCTTTACAATTTCCAAGAGTTATATTTACTGTTCCGGCCATTTTCTCCATGATTTCGAGTGGCCTGTTGACACCTTTATCAGGAAGCCCATTCATTTACTGGAAATGCTAAACATTGGATTACTGTTACAGGAAAATATTGTTTCTATAAAATATAATAGCATTAATTTTTATGGGTTGACACTGACATTGCGAGATAAATTATATCAAACGTAAATACATATAACATACCCTTTAGGTAATATGCGACTAATGAGAAAGTGTGCTTGGAAAAAGCAGCGTTTTGTACGATCAAAGTCAACAAAGATAATATACATATTAAAAATCGGCATGAAGTTTCGTTGTTATGAAATGATCATTACTTTCCAGCAGATCTTTCAAGACCTGACATGAGTTTTTTCATAATTATTATTTTACTCCTTCTACAGTGAACATTGTTTGATCAGTTGTATTTAGAGGGCATACTACTGTCAGCATCAATCATTATCCAACTCAGTTCTGAACATGGTGGTTTACTGATTTGTGGCATTAAATGTGGAGACGGAGAAGTAAATGGCAAGAGCGCTATGCAACTTTGGGGCATTTCGAAGCATTTAAGGGAAACAGCTTGTGCTTGGAAGGAGATGCCTGGAAATCTGGAATACATATTTCAGGACTGCGTTACTAAATGGCTTTAAATCGTCTGGAGGATTCAAAGGATGGATCCTTTGAATTAATCATGCATACTATACATAATACATAACTTAACAGGTTCTAGGTGGCACCGTACATTCCTACCACTGCTGAATCTTTTCGGAAAAGAGTTGATCCAAGTTTCATGATAAAAATCATTGCCAACGCAGTAACTTATAGGAATCTCAAAAACTTGATGGGATGAGATGGATTCAATTACACTGCCAAAAGTAGCAAAACTATTACATATCTTCTCAAATTGAATAAAAGCCCCTATGTACAATTGCTTATATATCATCTTTCCTTGGGAAAAAACATCTAACTGGACAGTTTGGAGAAGAAACTTTAGCCAATACTAAATTTGAAAACCGTCAGTATGAACTACTATCTTTGATATTATGAGTTATAGTAAAGCTCGTCAAACGTTAAATTGAAGTTACAACAGTATAATACCCACCAGAAAACCCACATTATTTCTCGAAAGGGAATAAAGTTATTGGTTATACAAATGTTACAAGTTTCACTGACAGTATTTTTTATTGTCAATTCTAATTAAGATTTAATGCACATATTGTATCATTACAACATTTACAAGCAAAGTACAAAAACAGTAGGATATATTTGTATATTTTTTACGTTTTGTAACAAGGTTGCATTTTCTTGTGAACAAATTACTTTCTATCTTATTTTGTTGTAACATGCATTCAGATAACCAAAACTACAACGAGCGTACCACAGTCAACAATTGATGATTTTCCGACGAGCATATACTTAGGGAGAATTTATATTATAACAATAATGGCTCTTTTTCTTCATCCGGATCCATAACTTTTGATATAATATTGTTACATCTCACATTTACTTTGATCAAAGTAGTACCAACAAAACTTTGCATCTATTCCTGTTTTGTTTTTGTAATGGCTAGTCGAAGTCATGTATGCAATACTAAATAAGGTTACAATGTGACTAACAAGATACAAGGGATATGAAAGTATTGCTGATTACTTTCTCCACTGAGGACAGAGGAGAAAACTGAGGTCTTAGACCCAAGTTCTTTGATTTTAAAATTTAGAAACACAAAATTCCAAATCACAATTTCATTATGTTTCTTACTTTACTTATACAGAATTTTGCTAGTTCATCGTAAAGCCAAAAATGTAATCGTGAAAATAGTTCTACATCCCTATTTACCACGTCAATGTAGTTTTACAAAATTTTAAACGTATTACACTCTTCATTCATTCACAATATCCAACGTATTTTGTATTTCATATCGTTAGTGTATCTATTATCGTTGAAAGCGTGATTTTGCAATTTTGCAAGAAGTACCTCAATATTATTCCTGATCGTTTAAATTTTGCCTAAACAAAATCGAATCAAATACAAAAATCACAACAAGAGATATTTTACAGTTGTACTTTAAAAATAACAGTATGACTTTCATCTCTAATAACCTAATCAAAAAAAAATTTACTACTCTCAAATGGATAATGGCTTACAACATATTTCATATTACACATTTCAATAGTTCTAATTAATCCACATAAAATTATACCCAATAAATAATTTAAGGTAACACAATGTAATAAATTCTTCAGTTTCGTACAAGTCATAATAAAAAACCTACAAGAATGGCAATACTCTAATACAATTACTGTATGTATTTGAAAAGTTACAATATACTTTTTGTTGCCTTAATGAGAATTTGCCAGTTATCCTGAAAAAGAGTAATAAAAATGAGGCAACGATGTCTAAATTCTATTAGGGCACAGTCAACAGCGAAAACGGTGAAGAACGACGCAATGATTTAGATAATATATTACAATGTGTAAATTATCTTGAACATTAAATTAGACTTGTCTTCCCAAGTAGCTCAATTATCAAATATAGATAGAAATGGCAGCCGATTAGCAACAATGACAATGGCAATTCATAGCCTCAAAGAAATTTCTGTTGGTGAAACCGCCTACATTCTAGATCCCCGTTGTTGCAGTACCTGAAAAAAAGTTAAAAACAATTGAGTTAGCTGTGAAACTATTATATTATTTCACAACATCTTATAGACTTTGACTTGAAGTGTATTTGTGTATACCTTTGCTCTGTCAGAAGTTTGATCTTGAATGCCTGAATTAGCTGAGTCGACACATTCTCTTGAAACTACACATAAAAATTCAGAATGATCCCCATTTCCGTAGTTGTACTGAGAACCAATGTTAACCAGCTGCTCAAATTTCCATCCGTCAGACATGGTAGAAACCATTTGTGTGAGTTCATCCTCATGGCACTGAAGGACACGGTAGACATGCTTTCGATTGTCATTTGGAGCACGGCTATCTCTACGATGAATACGTTCTTTCACTAGTTTTATCAAGTCAGTGACGTTATAGAATTCCGCTTCCTCCAGAACGCCTTAAAATATAAATCAAATGGTAAACTTTAGAAACTACATTTAATATAAATTAAATCTAAAATGTATTTTTAAAAAATCATTAAATCATACCTTCCTCTGCTAAATCCTTGTTAATAACAAGCTTTCCATGCCTGAGGTAATTGAGCACTGGGCCAAAGTATGTGGGATCTCTATCAATGAGGTATGCCCCGGTTTCGTCCTGCCATACAGAAACAAGAAGCAAACGGTTACAAAAATTACAAAAAAAAAACTTTAAATCCCTGTTTGGGTAAAGATTTATGTCACCCTTACTTTATTTGAAATGAGATCCGTGTCATCCTGTATTAAACGACAAAGAAATGACTTCGGGTCGCGTGTTAAAGTAGTTTTAGTTGTAAGAAAATGAGTTCCGCCCACGTTGAGTCGTACCCACTGACCTCCAGCAGGACCTGCAGCGGCAGCCGAAGTCGGATCACTAATGAAAGCGTTGGCAAGAGTGACTGCAGCAGCAGCAGGTGAAGAACCATTGGTCAATGGAGTATGAGGTACTCCAGCTACTTGATTTTGAGAACTGCTGCTTGTTGAACTTATACTACTACTATCAGGGGTTGAAGGACTCCCCAGGCTCAAGCTTGTTTGAACTCTGTTGTTACCACCACAGCAGCAGTTTGAATTTGCTGCAGGCACTACTGGCACTACGGGAACCTGAGCTGTTGTTGGACTTGACAAACTAGTCATTTCACTCATTGTAAAAATAATATAATTTCAACTTCTTCTTGCAGTTAGAATACAGTTAGTTTATTAATTCCACAGGTTTCCTTTTTCCTGGTAACTTTTTTGCAAGATAAAAAGTAGGTTTGCTTCTATTTACTGGAAATGATGATAGTATAATAATTGAATTGATGAGTCTTCGTCTTGTCCCGACTGGAAAGTTTTCTTTCTTATGAGCAACTAAGAGCTTTCTAACTTTGCCTCCTGAAATAACAAAGAATAAACAATAAATTCTTTTAACGTTTTAAACATTTGATAAACACTAATTTAATACTATATTTTCTGTTGTAAGAGTATTTTTTAAAAAGAACATAAAAAACAGAGCATGTGAATATAAAATACAACACACAACTGACACAACTTGTAAGCGGTTAACTACTCACAATAATTTCATTCGATGACGACCAGCCAGAGCCAGATTCATTCGAACGAACCAATTTACTCACAGGATATGAAGGATGATGACATCAGTCGGTACAACAAAAGATGCATTCATCTGCAATCACAAGTACATTAGGAATAATGCTTTGAACTGATATTACAGTAAATCTACCATGCACATTCCTACACATTGAGAAATGAAGTCGCACACGGTATTTTTTGTATTATTATCATTAAATCACATGTGTTGTGTCACGTATGTTTGCTTGGTTGGTTCAACCATATTAAGATAAACATACAGCAAAGAACATTCATATGCCACACATATGAACATTCATTTATCTACTACTACTACTATTAATACCCAAATGAAGTAAAATGTAAGTAAACAACATACACACATTAAATATATTCAACATGATCATGATGCACCTATTCCTCTCAATCTCTGTTACTTACATATTTCTATTTGTGCAATACATTGCTTGCGTCTATTCTTCCTGCAGTTCTTTTATTCTGGTTTCCGTCACTGCTCCTGCTCTTGGCTCTTGTCACACGTTTACTCTGAAGTTAAAAACCGTACGCATGTGTACTATTTCAACTTTTTTTTTGGTATTTGTTCTACCCCGCACACACAAGAAACTTGATGTTTTCCTTCCTTTGAGAACAAAAATTAGTTGTTTACGTGCACTTTGACTAAAAGGAAATGTTAGCTGATAACAGAACAGAACAACTTCAAGTTATTGACTAACACACACGTTAGATATTCCGGTCCTCGTCTTCCTTTCCTTTCCACACTCCTCCACGACCAAGTCTTCTGATAATGATAATGAGTTGGGCTATTAAGGTTACTCTCTTCTCAGCAGTAGTTCAAGACGATAATCATTATGACGCTGAGGGACAAATGAATAGGAAGAATTACGACGGCAGAATAAAATCGTTTACAGTTGAATAGGAGGTTTCGCAACTCCACTCATCATTTAAAAGATGATTGACAGACGATAATGATTTATGGCACTTTCCAACTGGTCCACATCCACAGTTACATGTCCTATAAGCAACAAAATAAGAAATCAATCATAACCAAAAAAATCTTACATAATACTAGATACCATATCCCATCAATTATGAATTACAACATTACACACACCAACTTCAACTGCGTCGTTCCTCCAAAATAAGGAAAAGTAGGGTCATTAGCTAACAGCTAATGACCTCAATGAACACAAACCCCAACTTCCCGATATCTTGTTTGTGGGAGTAAATTACATTATACTCACCTTCCACAGATTTCACTCGTCCGTGTCATCCACTGAAATGTTTATCCAGACGCTCAGCCTTCCATAACCACTCGTGTATTTACCTACGAGAGTGACGAACCATAACATTAGCACATCAGCTGTTGTATCATCATCACTTCATCAGCATCCCAATTTACATCACAAACAACCCCACACGAAGCACGGAATGTACCAGCGTATCCGACTAAAGATCTTTCACAAATTCACCTGATGATTACACCTCAGTGCCGATCCGACACACGTTTAATCTGCCAGAGTAAAATCCACCACGGACGGGGAACGATATCAAATGTCCACTTTTTGATTTTAAAGTCAGTTCGACCACCACCGATGAGAGAAAGCAGTTTTAAAAGCGTCTGATCCCTCCACCTTAAAATCACTCAAAAACGCTCCTTAATTCCGTACGTTCCACTGACGATGATACACAAAACTGTGGCACAATCTAATCGATATCGAACGCCAACAGCCAACCACCAACCAGGTACGCAATTGCGATGATTCCCACAGAGCTTCACTGTGACTGTAATCTTTTGACAAAAACTATTTCTCTTGGTTTTGCAACAATTCCTTTTTTCTCGCTAGAACCACTACTGCCACTTCTTCTGCTACAAATTCCAATCATACTAAAAACTTCTCTACATAACGCATTTACGCTCGTTTTGTTCTCAACTTGATATTCTTCTTCTTCTTATGAGTATGGCTAAAATGTGGCTGCTGCTAACGCTAACCTAAAGTGTTCACGTACTTTTTTACAACACAACAAACAAAATCCTAATAATAGTTCTTATACTATTTATTGACGTTCTATTTTTTATATTTTTTGCTTTGCCTTCCGTTCTTGCTTGCCTCCTCCTGCTGCCTGATTGCTTGTCTCTTTTTTCTTTCTCTTCAAGTACACTTTGGAAAGACAGAGGTGCGACTAGCATGAAACAAATTGAAGGTTCGTCTCTCCGTTTTTACGTAGTTCTAGAACCAGAAGTGGAGTTGATTAATGGAAAATAACCCGATATATAACCAATATGAATTTAATTTTTGGATTTAATATCTCAATTTAACGCCCTTCAAATATAGTTATAATGCTAATTTAAATTAATGTGTGTTATTAACAGGCTTGCATATTAAAATTACACATTGGAAGGTAAAGGGGTAAATTGATACTTTGGTATATCTTACATAGGATTAGTACTAGTTGATGCGGTCATTTCCATGAATTAAAAAGGTTGTAAATGTGGATTGTTTTTAGGTGACATCTCTGCACTGTTGTGTTGTGCACGGCATATATTTTACCCAAGGTACAATGCAAGGTACGTATAAATAACACTAATGCTCTTCTCTGATACTAGCACTCGTTTTCGTACTTACTCTTTACTACGTCTACTACAAAAACAGTATGCACATGCACGATTCATCAGTTCAGTTGGCTCTATAAGATTACTTCTTCACTCACTTCTCTCTCTCTCTCTCTGACTGTTTCTCACAATTTGCGGCCTACAATAAATATTATGCTTATAAAAATATGAATGCACTATGTATATTATACCCTAGACTCTAGAAGAGTGGAGGACATTTACCCATTTCATGCCCGATCACCTAAGTGTTCCTTTATGCCATGCATAAATTCTGAAAGTAGTACTGGTATCCTTTCCTATCCCTATAGACATTATGTTACTTTTTTATCCATTTGAATTACTTCTGATTCTAATATACTCGTTCATATATGTAGTTTGTTCATATTTGCATGAGTTGATACAATGCAAGCAACATGCAAGCAACCCCTACAAAAATAGCATATTGGAGTCGAAGAGTTAGTAAGTTGTCATATTATATCATTCAAATGAGCAAGAGTGATTTCTACTTATCTCACAAATGAGCTGTATGGATATATATGCAATATGAAAATTGAATTGTAGTTTTGTGACAAAACTTAATAAACCATGACCCGTGGATGACGTTAGTGTGTACTATTCTTGATAATAGTAATCACAATCAGTGGTCATGAAATTCAAGAAGCGACTCACAATAATCATAATCATAACACAACAGAAAGGACCAGACCAGACGAGACCAGACAACACACATTTTCGATCATTAAGAAAAGGGTCGGGTTGTCGGAAGATGGTTGACAAAGGCACTGAAGTAATTTGCTTTGCATAGATGCTCACTCATGTTAAATGTTATGCTGAATTCATAATAGGTCCTTCACATCGCAAGATGAGTTTATATATATATATCCTTCATACTTTCGTAGGTTGTACAATTCATTTACAATACTTTAGTAATTTAAGCACATTTAATGTCATAAAGCATTTGATATGCATGCATGCGTGTACTGACATGATGCATCAAATCATTTAATTTGTCTCTTGACATATATGAGCATGATCATGTTCGAAAGTGATAGGAACTACAGGGCTACAAATTGGTCAAATCTATTTCAGCTCTCAATTTTTATGGATATTTTAGTTGCAGTGCATGATGTGTGGTAGCGACTTGACTTTTATGAACATCAATTCAATACAGTATATAGCATCGGAAATGTGGGCTCATAAACTATTCGTTTAGTTTGCATGATGTCAGTTGGGCTGCGAGCAAGTTATAATTAACTGCTGGGGTTTTGACTTTGATGCTCCCACTTTTTTATGTTTTGTGCCACTGATATACTTTTGTGAATTGGTAGTTTTCATGCAAAATTTAATCTCTATTGGTATTGGTAGCAAATAGCACACTAAAATGCGATGGTATGTAGGTGTTTGCATGTGTGCAATGAAATGAGCTGAAAATATCCACTTGTTAATATTTACGATAATAACCTTGCTCAGTCATATCAGTTGAATTACTTCTTGCATCTGTCTGTACTCTGTAAATTGCAACTATAAACTACTAGTCGGCACAGTTTTCCGTGTTTAAGATCTGAATACACCAAAAAATATAAATTAGGATAAGACAAAAGACAACGACGACAACCTGACAGAACAAGGTGGAAGGTGACAAAACATCGTATCGTTTGTTCTTAAACGTCAACATCTAATGAAGAAACATGACACTAATGAACGACTAAAGTTTGTGCCTGCCGTCTGTGAAACTGATTTTATGGCTATAATTACAGGTAAAAGTAATAAAGTGAAGGTCTTTGGCTATAACTTTCAAATTCCACACTGGACAATGTTTGATATGAAATACAATAATATACAATTAAGCAATATTTTAGCATTTATCATGCCCATGAAATAGATTAACGGACACACAAATTATTATGCAACTAATATATACTGGTCTTTCGGTCTCATCTAATGTCTCATGTCAATGTAGGATACACCTTCAGTATTGGCAGTACACAAGCATGCACCGACATAAATTTCAAATTATGTATTGAAAAATTGATTTCACTACAAATGAGTTCTAGGCACATTCGTGGGTATGACTAATTGAAGATGATTATAGTCGTATAGTATAGTAAATATTATAGTCGTGGACAGCCAAAAAATATTGATATTCAAAAAACGATCGCTGTTCCTGATTTTTTCTGCAAATTTATTTTGCCCATTTAACAAGTTTTTGAACACATTAATTGAACTTGAACAAGTATAAACGAGTGAAATCGGATAAACTAACAAAAGAACAAATCTACTGACACTAGAGTTAATGACGATTTCTTCGAATGAATAAATACAAGGACAAGGACAAACTTTCAAGCTAGTAAAATTAATACAGTATTTAATTTACATATGAATTGAAACGAAAGTTAGATAAAGTGGAGTACTTAAAATTGTTAGCAGTTAAAGCAGCTTCATTTAAAAACTATACCAGGAAGGTCTAACTTCCGTCAATCAAACATGTTTTTCTTATCCATTAAACAATAGGTTAGTAGACATTAAAAGCATCAACTTCAGTTACTACTTCGATCGTAATGAATCAACACTGGAGTGGATGCAGGCAGAGCAGGTAGCATCACTAGCAAGCATCGTTTAAAACATAAAATCCTTTGTTCAGTTTTTTAAGAATATGCATTTTAGATGGCGTATATATCGCTCTTGCGTTATGCGTGTTGGCTGGCTAGTCCAGTATATTCATAATTCACATCACATCTCTTGCATTTTTTTGCAGAAATGAATGATTTTGCAAGTCTCAAGTTTATAATAATATAAAAACTACCTTCAAGGTTTCATGAGATATAAGGAATAAATGTGGTTAACAATAGAAAGGACATTCATATATAGCCGATATAGTGTTGATTGAGTACGATTTAAAAGTAAACGAATTAACGTAAAGCTGTGATAAAGAATAATTGGGGCTCGGGGAACAGTTTCAATTTAAAATACGTTAAAAACATACCAAATGTATCAATTAATGATGTTGCAGGTGAAAATAATCCTATTTGCCGACAGAAGAAAGGAAGCGATTGACTCTGAGGATGACAGTATTCGACTTAAGTATGCTGTTTACTCTTCAAAATAAAAATACATGGCAGAATATATAAGGTTTAACTAACATAAAACGAAAATTGCACATGACCTTTTCTCTGAAAGAAGAAGAAAGGAGGAACTAATAACGACCGATTAATATCCCCTCAATGAAACATCACCCATCAGACCAACGCAGAGGAGACGCGAGACGCATAGTTTCTGGCAATTAATTGTGCAATCCTGTAAAAGAATAAATTGAAAATGACTTTAGTAAGTGTCCTCCGAAAGCTACATATCACTTTAGTTTTTAAAAAATATGTCAACTTACTTTGCTCATTCGTAAATTGAATTGAAGTTTTAACCTTCTTGTTGTACTCTGATTCTAGATGCCTTTGAACCATTTCCTCAAACATGTAGAACTGGAACAGGATAACTTTTCTTACATCAGCCAAAATATTATGCACATGTGAATCCAACGCTGCTCCGGATTGTCCATAACTGTCAATACATTTAACCTTGGCTTTGAGAACCAGAGTGGTTAAGTAATTGTAGAATTTCGCCTGTTGCAAGTTCCCGTACTGTTGCCCCAGCCGAAACGTCTCCGTCCAGATTTGAGTAATATCCTGTCCAGTCAGTGCAGCAAAGTAAGGTTTCGGTGTGTTACCTCGTCTTTTCTATAAGAAAAAGATAAGCACAATCACAATTCCCATTAGTTAGAACAAAATAACTATAATATTGGTAACGATATCGCAAACGTTTGAAAAACCTCACCTTTTTCCAACTGGCGTCTTTGAACACGCCCGGAGTCAAATTTGTCGTTAGACGTTCCAAATACTGTTTGAAAACAGTACTAACCCGAGAACCTGGAATCAAAGGTACTGCAGACATTGTTTTACCGTTGTGAACCACCGCGATGTCCTCATCAACCTCCGATTTAATTACTATTTCATTGTCAACAAAAGGGAGAGTCTGGTCATAAAATATTTCAGATTCATCAAAACTTTCAGCTAAGGTTGTTGGCTGCAAATGAATTATCACATCCCCAGCGTACGGACACGAAGGATGAGCCACCAATATCCCTTTCACTGCTAACCTCGGCTGCTTGAAGGTCTCACACTCATCCGGAGAATCCTTCCGTGATTGCCACATCTTCAAAAAATGTTCTTCCAAAGTTTTATAATCCTTTAAAAATTTCTCCAGTCAAAACATCACCACACAAACAAAACTGAACAAAACAACTATGAACTGCAAATCAGAAAACTGCTGCTGCTTTTGTGCGTGTCACAAATCATCTCAAGGACAGTTGACCAGTTGATAGAATGCAGCAAAACAATCACAAAATACAGCTGCAACTCATCATCTCTTCACCTCTTACTTTCACCCTATCGGGGTTCATTGAACCCAGCAACCACCACGACCCCAACCATTCTTCAATTCTCCAAAGACTTTTCTTTCTCCAGTTTATAACATTATAACCATTTATCCATGTCATCATTAATGAATGGGGTTTGGTGTAACATAAATTACTAATTAATTCAAGAGGTCAACTTTCCTAAAAAAAAAAGGTTGCCGACGACTGAGAATTTTGAAATTGCCTGAGACGATTATGTTGCAGCGATAATGGGACGGACGGACGTTATATATATCCGAGTACATGACGTTTTCCCATTTCCTTCATAACAACTTTTCCCTATGCACTTGTCAGCTCCCTACTTACTTTTGCATGTCTTTGTTTCAGCAAGGCATAATCAAGCTATTACTCACCTTTTTTGCAAAACAGGTAACTGACTGTTGCGTTTTTCCATAATAAATGTGGCGAAATTCCCGTGGGAGGGACGTCCACATTCAGACTCCACAATTTTATATGATATTATGATTATCATCGTCATCATCATCATAATGTTGATCGCAACAATAACAAACAGGACCTGTACCAGTACCGGTGGAGTTGGGAAAACGGACTGCTCGCTTTTTTCTGACAAAAAAAAGTGTGCATAAAAGTCTGTTATAGTCTGATGCTTAAATGTGTGGCTGGGAATTAAATATAATGGGGATGCCAATGCCGATAAAGGATCCTGGGAAAGTGGCTCACTACCTGATTCCCATTAATAAATGTTAACATCATCATATTATCATCATCCTCGGTCTTCGTCCTGACGTAGTTGTACTTCTTTCCTTCCTCCATATATCCAACATCCGTCTGGATTCCAGATCCAGAATGTTTTTTTTTGTCAGGATGAGTTTGTGTTTGAGCTACAAAATTGCAAAGCAATGTATGTACTCTTTTTATCATGTGAATGATGATGTGCAATTCTTAAACAAACATGGGTATTATCATGTTTCCTTTAGGATATTTGTTATTTTTGGCAATCTTATACAAACGCACGGACGGGAGTATCGTACTCGGAGTGAGTAGCAGACAAGGAGGAAACAAAGCGGAAGTGGGAATAAGATTCAATAAAAGATGAAGCTGCAACTATGCAGATGGATGGAAGAAGAAGTCAGGTCGGTGAAAATGCCGATAGATGGATGGATAGTTTGTATGTACTTTGTTCTTATTCTTGAGAAAAGTTCATTTATATATTGTTCGTGTAAGTAGATAGTCTGGGATGGCTGTTGCAAGTTACTAGGTACATTGGGATTGGATTGGGACGTAGGCGCTTACGACATATAGATACACCTTGTTCATTGTGCACAATTGCAAAAGAACATATCAATGTAATGAATGCATTATTGTGCCAACTTGAAAGGAGAGTCAGACAAGCTCATCGTGTTAGACACATCAAGAAAATTCCTTTTTACAAGTATTTCCTTTCCTCTCATTGCTTGCTTGCCTCCTCACTTTGCCATCATTGGGAACTTGCAAGAAAGACTTTTCCCAGCACTTACAAAACGGAGATTCTCAAAAAACCAAGTTCTCTTCTCTTTTTTCTGCTAAACTCAACTAAAAGGAAGGAGACGCAACTATATCGCATCACCAGCATACAAAAGCATTCACATTGGCTTGAGTTAGTTGGCTATAAAGCAAAAAGCCTGTTATTTGTTATTCTTCGTTTCGTTGCAATGCAATCATATCACCATCATCCATCCGTCCGTGGTTGTTCGTAGTCTTATATACCATTCTTTGGTTTGCATTGCATATTATCATTTTATTACATTTATATTGCATATAGCTACTTCGGCTGCTGGTGATGGTGGCTGCTATTATGCTCCTGCTTGGCTGGTTTCATTCTCGCCTATCAAAAAATCTCTGCTTAGCTTCAGCTTCTCCTGCTTCCTTCCCCTTGAAAAATAAGATGATGATAATAATGGTGATTTGCTGATGATGATGATGATGATGAAGCGAAGAAAGGATGAAGAAACAAGAAGAATGCAATATGCTGTAAAGATGGAAGAATGTATTAAAACATGATTTTTTTGCACACCAACCCAGCCATCACCGCATCACCGATCACCATATGTATACCACCACCAGACCGACGTTGTCGTGAGATTCATGTACAAAATGCAGTTTTATGAATGTACTGGGGGATTTGACTAGGCATATATATACAACTATAGGTGTATTGTACCCTATATCCGCATCGGAAAATGCAGTGAGCAAAATATTTTTTGCTAGCTTTTCCCCAAAAAAAGACGCTTTTGTATATGGTCATCATCAATCTCATCCATCAGACCAGGAGGAGGGGGAAGCAGGGAATGCGACTTGTGCAACCCAAGGTGGAAATTAAAATGCAATGTGCCGGATAGACCGGTGCGATGGTGGAAGCACTTGATTCTTGATTGTAAGATAAGAAGGGAGATTGATTGTATCTTCTTTGAAGAGAGAATAGCGAGGTGGACGTGGAAGCAAAGAGCATGGTATTTGAAGCTGTAATCTGTAGAAGCTCTTCTAATCAGTCGGTTAGAGCTCTTCTAATGAAAATTAATCTTAGCAATAATATATTTTATCAAATTTGGGTAATCTCGAATCTGAAAATCAAGAGGAATTCCACCAGGATAGCTTCTGTGTCTTTTGGGTGGAAAGAAAAATCTTATGCTTCTCCGAATAAAAAACAGGATGTGTAATGATGATGAAGATGATATTCTGCATTCTGAATTTATTTTTTCACAAAAACGGACGGATTCGCAGATAGTGTCAAAAGATGTTTAGTTGGTTTTGGGCATCATGAACTAACTGCTGAACTGATGCTTCTTCCTGAGAATTTTATTTTTACATACACGAAATTGAACGGGAGCAGCATGGCAAATAAAGGCAAAACATAAAACTTGCATGAGGGATGGAATGGGAATTAAATGAGTGGAGCATTGCATCTGTTGTTTTTTATTGTTTGTTCCCTACCATCATACCACTTAATTTTTGCACGCATTCATGCAACCATGATAATACTTTGGGAGAAAAGGATTGCTTACCAGCATATATTTTTATTTACTCCGTTCTATATCATCCATCCATATATGAAATGAATTCATGATGATACAGTTCGGTGACACTGACACGGTGGCAGAAAACGTTTAGTACGGCAACGAAACCCATGCGCAATGTTAATGTAAATGCGAAAAATATACATTTTTGCAATCCTCACCAACTCCTTTCTCAAGAGGAACAATAATCACTGCTCACCAACACATTTTTGCAATGCGTAAATAAATACAGGTGCAAGTGCAACTTTTACTTGATTGTTCTTCTTTCTTTTGAGTAAAAAAAGTTAATTGCAGGTGATGGCATGAAGTAACATAAAGAGCGGTTTCATGATGAGTGATTAAAGTCGAGGATTTCCTCATCGAAACGAAGTTAAGTCTGCGAAGGAATACGTGTATATTTTTTACCATGTTGTTTCTGATGAAAAATATACTTTTAAGCCGTTTGTAGGCAGGTTGTAGGTGTGTGTAGTTGATGTCTAGAAAAAATGCTGTTGCTGGAGTTTCGCTCTTTCGAATCATAATAGGTTATAATATGTATATCATGTGCACCTTGTGCAAGTTTGCTGTTGGAGTGGGTGCATGCAGCATCATTTTTTTCATCCATATATTATTATCATTTTTGACTACAGTTCAACTTTGCTTTTTCAACGAAAAGGAATAGCCGAAAAGGAACAAGTCATGGCATGCCTTTTCCACTTGCTCTCGTCCACTTGTTCATTGCACACTATCATCATCAAAATCATGAAATATGGTAGTTACTTAACTTTATCACTATTAAATACACTTTATTAGCCTTCATTTCTCGTGCTGTTTTTTGCTCACTCGCCACCGGAAATGGATTACTTTAAACTTCTCTTCTCTCTGTGTCTTAGGATTAATATGCTCGGACACCAGACGCTATCATATCACATCACATATTTACAAGTGAACTCTTTTTTTACATAACATAATTTTATGTACGATACGATAGGTGCAACTTTACAAGCCCAACCCTCCATTCTCTTTTTTAAGGCATTATGGCAGAAAAAATTCAGTCAAGCCAAGAAAACCCATAAACCGGCTTTTCTCTATTTTTTCTCCATGTCTGTGTGTACTCATTTACGAAACAAAAAATTAAAACGATATCATTTTCTACTTCTCTATTTTTCAACTTCTCTTTTAGCCTTTCTTATCTACTCAGCAGCACCACGCCATAACACCGCCGGACCGGACGGATGTATTATAAAATACATGTGCATGGAGTGAAGACGCTGACGAAAGTCGGATGCTTCATATTATTTGCAGTTTTCGCTTTTTCACAATGTGAAGGTTTGTCTAAATGATACAGTAGTAAGGGTGTACGTGAGTTTTCTTATGATGGATAATAAAGTTCATTTCAAATGAGAACAACTAAAGCTAATATTGCAATTTATATAAAGGAAAATCTAACTTGATTACGATCATTATGTATAAATGATAATGTTATTGGGATGATTGTATGACGTGGAACTGACTTTGGCTATA
>JAQGAP010001817.1:0-17832 GCA_034697805.1 Orchesella bifasciata
ACGACGGGACGCAAGTACGATGGGACGCAACTTGACCCTGGGACGCAAGTATGACGGGACGCAAGTACCCTAGACCCCCCAATAACATCATCATGGTAATGGTGACGGAAACATAAGGTACTTGTTCCGATTACGATATCAGTTGCATTGGGTTGTTGGGTACAGTCGTCCGTCCTACCTGGATGGAAGGTAAAGCCACTCAACTCAGGTAGTAGTCTACCGCGTTTCATTCATCAGCCCAGCCCGTCCATTAGTGCCGGCACTACCATCAGCTTTCAGGGTCAGTATCATTATCTGTCTGCTCTGTTGTCTATTTACAATTTACTCCTGGAGTCTGGACTGGGCTGTTGTGTATCTAGTTTTGCTGCTTCTGGACAGTGTTGTGCGGGACTTGACATTGAAGTCTATTATGGAACTTGCATGAAGTTTCTAAAAAAAGAAACAAAATCAAAGTAACTAATGCCTTCTCGTCATTCTACCGCTCTCCTACTTTCCTGTACAAGGTTGCTGTCTGTCAACAAACGAGACGTGTGTCAGAAACCCTGGGTAATGATGATGCCTAGAGGGACTAGAGGGAGAAAAATGAGCAGGAAAAAATCCAACCTAATGAACTTAGGGAATATGTGCACCAAGGTAATATACAGTTCTTTAGAAATTGTGTGACACACGCAATCTTACACAGTTTTTGACATTGGCCGTGACGTTTCCCAATTTCAATTTTTTTTTTGTAAAAAATGTTTTGATCTTTAGACAGTCAATTCAATAGTGCATTCTCGCAGTCAGTCCATATTGGTAGTTGGTTACAATTATTTTTGAGAATTCCAATAACATCCAGATGAAATGGCTGATTCAAAAATTGTACAAAAATGCATTTCATTCGAATGAAAGCTGACGTTAAATTCAGGAAATTGTTTTATTTAAACCAAGGGTAACAGTAGGCAGTCGATGGCGTAGCTGCGAGCAATGTTACGATTGCACTTTCAATTTCTTTTTTAGTAAAGTCAACTGTAAATGCAATGTGAGTGTAAAAGTTTACGTTAAGTATAAGAAAACACCATCAATGAATTCCCGTTTCTTTTCATTGCTTTTACTCTTCTCGAGTCTTCGAAAATGTTGAAGTGACATGTATACTATGCTTTTCAGGGAATTAAACATGCTACGAATAAATAGCAAGAAAAAAACCAAAAGGAAAGAAAATCTTTTTAAAATGTCTCCAACGCTTCATATGTATATAAGTGTAATGGGTTGCTCTCAACATATAGATAGATGTAGCATCATCATCATCAGTATCATCATCGCCCAGAGAATTTTTTCTTTGAGAAAAGATAAGAGCAGTACTTTATGCACTACTTTCTCCTTCTCACAGTCAGTTGAGTCTACCGTTCCTTAATTTTTTCCCATTTCTAAATGGAAAATTACCTCTTCCATTTGCGTAAATTTTAAGGCTGACGAAAGGACTAGGATAGCCCTCATTGCGTGTTCTCCTTCATTTCTGCAATGAACATTAGCAGGACGGAGCCCTACTCATTCTTTCCACTACATAAGCTAGCAGCTGCTATCGGAGTGTGTATAAGTAGTAAAGTGTAAAAAATATACACATCTCCTCTTCCCCACTTACTTTGCGAATTGGTCGTTTCCAGTTCTTTTCTTCATATCTCTTGATACTTTAGGACAACATAACGGAAGGGAAGTACACAAGAAACGACTTACTTCACCACCATGTTTTTGTTGCTTTTATTCCTCCTTTTTCCATTCTTCCATATTTTCTTGTAGAAGAGGAGCCAGGCAAGAAAAGAAGTGGAGGAGACAGCGTCTTTTGGGAAATCGAGGTTTTTTCCTTAAAAAGGAGACTTAAGTAACTAAGGCAGTATACAATACAGAGTCGCGCTCGATCGATCTCCTCTCATAGTTGCAATAGGCAGCCGGGGTTTCCAGCAATTTATAAGTGAACTGCCTACGACACAACATCTTAAATACATTCATACCTAAGTAAGGGCGTGTTGAATGAAAATGAAGATAAGTAACAATATGTGTCGGTTTGGTGCTTGGTTTATATGCAATTTATTTCAGCTTTTAGGCAAAAAAGGGCGACTGATACTGCAGCAGAAGCAAAAAAAAGAAGCTCTAGTACAAAAGGAAAGTTCAAGTAGGAGTGAGAACCAATGTGGTGTGCTGTCATTCAAGAATATGGATGTGTGTGTATGTGCATTGACATTGATTGTTTTACGGAACGATGGTTAGCATCTGCGACAATTTTTCTCTCACTTTATTTAACTCACTTAATGCACCACATTTGCGTAGGTATCTCTGCACATTACATCCCTACATCCTTTATATTCTCCAGGATTGCAATTGTGATCTTGATAACAGAGAAGAATAGTGGAATAATATGCATTTCTTAATATTTCTATGGACTTCCGTGTTATGTATATACTTCATAGTGGTGTATCCGTATAGTCATCGATTCATTTTACTCAAAGATGACTTTTCTTTTTTTCTTTCTCTCTGTTGCTTCCTTGTCAGAGCTCTGTTGCTCTTTGCTCCCTATCCCACTCATTTCTCTTGATGTATTGACCTAATACATAGATTCGAACTAAAGTATATAAAGACTCGAGTGTAGTGCACACCATGTTGCCATTCAAACTTTCTGTACTATATAATTGTTTATATTGAGAGGTTGGGAGTACAACGAGGCGGCATACATATTTATGTACATCTTTTTGCTGTTCAAGAGAATGAAGAAAGAGAAAGCGTCTTTCTTTTCTTTTATTTCTTTTTCTTTGCCTCTGGCATCTCGGGGACTTCCGACTTTTTCTTTTCTATTTCTCTTCCACTCTCACTCTCTTCCATTTACACGTAAATAGACAAAGTCACTCAGTGTACAACTTCTTTTTATTTATTTACGTCTCTACAATAATGTATCGATGTATAACCGTAATGTATGTATCCATCCATGCATCAGTGTTCCCGTCTTGTATCAATATTGACCTGGAAATCATGACAAGACAGAGCAATAAATTCATTGACTGCGAGCAGAGACCAGGGGACACACGTTTGTTATGTCCATCTCCTCCAAAGAAAGATTCGAGCAATAAGGGACAATAAGAATAATTCGAAAAGATTGTCTTTTCTTCTCTCTCTCTCTCTCCTCTTGTACAATCTATTTTGTGAAGGATCTGCCAGCAATAAAAATTGCCCCATACGGCAGACCACGCCGCAACAACTCAACGTTCCAACACCACTTCCAGATATCTCCAGATCAGTTAGTCACACAGAAGGAACAAAAGGCAGAGCATGAGTAGAATGTTATGTATTTGTGAAAACCACAGAGGCAATAAGATAATATTTGTGAAACCGTTGGCTCTCTCCTCACTCTCCTCTCCTTTCTCTCTGCTACGTCGAGGAATCAATAATATGAAAGGAATACGAAAAACAAAAACTATGGATGTACTTCTGAGAGGGAATTGAATGTAGCACGTACCACTGCGTTGGAGTATCACAGGGAATAGAGTGGAGAGGAACAAATCTAGTGAGTTGAAATGAGGATAATAGATTTTATGTTGTTTTGTTGTCTCCTTCAAGCCATACATTACGATATTACTAGTAATCGCATAAGATGCTCCTTTGATTTCCTTTTCGTCTTCGTTCCCTACTGAAATAACAGACAATGCGATGGAGAAGTTGGAAACTTGGGGATGATGATGATGATGAGGATGAAGGTACAGAAATCATTGAATATCTTTTTGACTTCTATCACACAATATATAGATGGTCTGGTGCCATATGTACCTTCCAAAGAAATCATGTAGCTCCTCCATTTTTCCCTTGTTCCTGGAAATAAAGTAATAAATGCAGTAGACAACCAAAGGGAAGAATGAGAGTGATGACCAAATGCACTTTGGACTGTTATTAAGGCACGTTGTATTTGTCACATTATCTCCCAGTCGCACCCTGATCCCCTTTCCAAATTTCTGTGATGTGATGTGATCTAAAGGCTCCTCTTCTTCTTATAAAGACGATCTGACTGAGAATTGACCATAAGTGGTAAATGTTCAGAATCCAATGAAAAAACATCAGAAAATGTAGCCAATTAAGCCGGATGAGAAAAAGACGAGAGAGAGGGGAATGTGTGCCGTATTTACTTCACTTTATAACTTCTTTTCAGATCTGTTCTCTTAAGCGGGTCCCCACCCACTGCTGCAAAGAGCGGAGATAACAGAGTCCATTATCATTGTCTCATCTAAATGCGGATGATGATAGTGCTTAAAAACTTTCTTCTCTCATCCTCCTTTCTACCATAAACCATTCACATTCACTCATATAAGTGTGGTCATGGTTCTATTGTGCTTTATTGTTGAGAGTTGCTACCGGCACCAATGTAGGACTGAAGTATTATTAATGTTTGTTCAATTTAACGTATCCGAAAGTGAATGCTTATAATTCCTACAATTTCGTGGTATAGTCTACTAATGTCATCTAGTGTAGTAGTGGTTGTTGTTGCTAATGGCGGTGAAGGAGAGATAGTTCCCTGCAATAGATGTAATTTATGGTGTGGCCTGATAAGAATCTTCAAACCGTAAAAATTCGTGATATCTCTCAGCATTGAATTACTAGTTTCCTCTCTCATCTCGAAGAAAAATTAAAGCTTTATACATTCTCCATGATTCGTTTCCTTCCATATTGCAGAAGAAAGTGTGTGTATAATAACAAAGCGTCCACTCAAACTCTTCCAATAACTGCCTACATTTGACGCGGTCCAAGTCCCTCAAGGAATGTATTTAAATTTATCTTCATCCTCAAGGAAAAAAGTGCCGATTAAGGCGTACGCACTGAAAACGAGAAGCGTCTGAATGTAGTTAAACCATTTTGTCGTGGAATGTGCATGCTTAAGTTTTATACACATCACATGGTTGTATGCCAAGCGAGCATGAAATTGATCTTTGCATTTGATAAACAAGGATATACATAGTTTATGGGCTTCGCATAAAAAAAACTTGGATCTAATGGATACCACATAAAGTAGGCTTGTTGGTTGACTGGCTGAATGCAATTTTGCTTTCATTGCGTTCCTCCCTCCTTTTTTTACATCCTTCCTATTTATATATGTAATACGCAATCTTCTCCATGAACCGCATTAATCTTCATCTTGATAAGTAGTGAAGGAAGTATATGTAGATGCGAATTTTTTTTTTGCTGCAGCGTAGATTTTATTACAGATATGTTTATAAGTGGATTTGATACACATTGTATTTTATGTGCCTAGCTACTTTCCGTCTTTTGATGTGATAAGCAGAGTTGATACTTTTTGTATATATTTTTTAGCGAAAAGTTTTAACAGAATTATTATGCAACTGCAGACTCATTTCCTGCTCTGAATTAATGATGAGCAGCCCCTGTGTAATATTTCCAAGTCCCTGAAGTACCCCATACATAAATATTAGCATCTACGGATACACACACATATAGGCACATCTTTAGTGAGAAAGAGGCTCACATAATATGGTTTCAAAACACATAACAAACATACACCTCATGTGCACACCCAAAATCCTGCTCCTTCTCATCTTCTTTTGGCTCAGCTTAGAGGATTTATGTAGTTTTACCAGAGCTCTCCTGTCATTCTCCTGCATCGTCAAACAGCGCGTACGGATCTGGATGCAATATTATTACAAGCCAAAGCCGGCTGCACCAAATGATTTTCTCCATTTCAAGATGATATGCGATTTCGCTACCGTTTGTTTCATTCTCCGTTTTCCGCACGACAACAATAACTGGTGGTGGAACCATAGTACATTAGAAAGAGCCCGTAAAAGAACAACGAGCCACTTTTACGCTTGTTTAATTCTCACAGATGCACAATGTACTGCAGTGAAAGCTCATTTTCGTGGAAAACCAGAAATTTGTGAGTGCAACAAAAATGCAATCTTTCACGCTCGATGGCCAAGTCCCTTTTTATCACGAGAAGTAGTCGGAGCAGCTGAAACATTTCCTGCTGTATACTTAGTTGCCCATTCAGCACAATACCAAAACTTTGTTTTAGCACTTCTTCTCTCCGCTTCTCGGTATTTCTATATTGCTCCGAGTAAAACAAAAAGGAAAGATTTTTTCTTCCCCCTTTTTAAACTTTGGTTCGCCAACCTTTTAATTCGTGGAATATATTATTACGGGTTTTCTAACACAGATGCACATTACTCCAAGCCAGAGCATATGAGAGGGGGAAATAGCTATGTATTTTCCAGGGAAAGAGAAGGTAGAGGTGGAATGGTGTACAGTGTACCTTTTTTTGTGTGAGCAGTCAAGAGAAAGAGAAACTACTAATGAGTTTCCCGAGTATCTTTGTTGCTTTCTATTTTTTCGAGAAATATATGTACATACATTACATTACTCACATGCGCTCGCCACTATATTGCTCGAGGTCTTCTTTGTCCAACATCAACAGAGAAAGGTAGAATGATTCCCATCATTGTTGAGAGTCTCAACTAGTCCAACTAACTATATGTATAGTAGCTTCCTTTTTGCCTTCCTCCGCGTAAGCCAACCATGTACAAATTACCATTTCTTCGTCGGTAACAGCTTTGAAAAAAGAGAGAAAAGGTAAAGGAGAGAGAGATTATTGCTCAGAGTGTGGTTTTTCCTTATCATCTTTTCCTCTTCCTTTTATGCTCCTCTGAAACCAAGTACCGATCCTGAAAACTGGTTGGTAGAATGAGCAAGTGTGGAGGAAAACGAGGAAGAAAAAAGGGAAGAGATGAAAAACGGACTCTTTAATATTCTCTGGCGGTCCAACTCCATGTTTGTGCTCACTTCAACTCTTCTCAGAAATTCTTCTTACTTCAAGTATCTCTGGATTGAGCACATGGAGACGACGAGAAAAAAGTGAAAGTGGGCTTTACATAAGTACAGCTATAGCACAACCAACCACTGTTTCTTTCACGAATGAACAATCCATGTACATTACTTTATGTGTGTTGCTTTTTGCCTCCACATTAGTAAACACATACGCAGAGTTGCATACATGCATGAATACATAGAGATATTATCCATTTTATATTTATAGATAGATCTGTACACGTTTTTCGTAATTTCGCCACTTGAGTCAAGTATTCCAAACCGAGTTTGCTTTTGCCTTGTCGATGATATAAAGCAACTGGGTAGGTAGGTTGCGTAATTCTACATTACTTATTCCTTTGCTAAACCCATTATTTACTTACCATCTATTCAACCTCGGGATTAGAAACATGTACGTAGGAAGCTCCCGCATTTTATACATGCCTTTTTGAGCTCCTCAAAGAACACCCGTAAAAAGCTACTTTCTTCTCTGGTGGACCATAACTTTGGGATGAAGCTACGAAAGATATGTATTACCCCGTCCATCCATATTGACTGTCCGACCACCCCCATCAATTATGCTTGAGGAGGATTATCATGTGGGAGATCTTACAATATGTTAGTAGCTTGTCTTGCTCGTTTTCCTTGTTAGAATTTGTTTGTAGTGGAAAGTGGAAAGAAAATCAAAAGAAAAATATAGTCATCATCACGTGTGTACATACATAGATACATAGTAGGAGGATAGTGGTGGTTGGGAGCGCAATGAAAGATTTAATATGATGTAGAAAAGCGGAAAGGGTTTTACTGAAACTCTTCTTTATGTGGAGTATACCTACTTATAGGAAAGTGTGTTCATGCTCGTTTGTTATACGCCATCATTTCACCAGAGAAAGTTTGATGGTGGTTGGTTGTGCAGTGAGTTATACTTGAGAAGGAGTAGTAAAATATTATATCTTACGAAAACCATATAAACTGAGTAGAAAGTCTATAATACTCTGTGCAAGGCATACAGCAATACCTAAACGGTCTATGGATACAGATATTGTACTATCTCGCATCATTGTGCTCCAATCCAGATGGAATATGAATGATTTTATGCATTATAGTAGTACTGGTAGAAGAAGCAGCAGGATTCATTCACTCACTCAGTGCAATTTCCCCTTTTTCTTCGTTCTCCAAATTAATTTCATCCGATTTGATCAGAATTCAGGAAGAGATTTAATGTTCCCTTGATTTCACGACTCACTTCGGCTATGTATATATGCTTCCTCCACTTTATGTGCAGGAGGAGCTTCTTTTTCTTCTTTTAAGATATTACTTTCTGGCTTCTTCCTCTCAAAATGCATTTTCTTTGTAAAACTCCAAAGTAGGGGAAATGGGCAGCTCGTAATGGAAAAAGCACAATTATTTCTTCGCCGAAATATGAGTTACGCTCTCTATAAAGTCATTTAGATATGCAAACGTTGACTGCTCTGATTGCATCTGATTTAGAGAGTTATTAAACCCCTTGAAATTGGTCCTCCATGTCAAAAACTTTCACCCCAAACAATTTATGCAGTTTACCTGGAAGCACTATGGGAATGGCTACGGGGGCCCATAATGATTAAGTAGTTTCGTGAGTACCTCCACTTTCAAAATGTATCTTTATGCTGTTATACTTGCATAAAATTAGATTTTATCTCAATTTGGATAATTCATGTTTTCTCCCAAGTGCTTTTCACTTCCCACCGCACAAATTGCGCGTTGTCCGTACACGTACGTGTGCAAATAAAAGAAATTGAAGGAAACTGGAATGAGTGTAATGTGCTCCTTGTTTGCTTGGAGTTGATCAAATGTTTGCAATTCAAAACTGTGAAATTCTGCGTAAGTAACACAAACCTCAAAGTCAAGCTCCAGATCAGCATTACTACACACGCCTTAATATGATTAAATGGAACTTACTCACGTTTCACTTGCTGCCCATTACTCAACAGAAAGAAAGCAGCAGCCACCGAGGTTGGTGTAATGAAAACCAAAGCAGAGTAATAAGTGTAACATTTCTTCCCCGAGCTGAAGTTTTTTTTTCATCTGGGTTTTCAAACGCAGAAACAAATCCGTATTTTGTTTGTTTTTCTGGAACGGCTTTAATAAACAATGCAATACCAAAAGTAAAGAACGTGTTGTGTGTGACTACTACTAGCTCATTCCAGCTGTTCTCCACTTTCCTGTGTAACATGAGAAACAAAGGAACAGATTGTAATTTAGTTGCCATGTAATTACTTTTGAAGAAAAAGCAACAATTACGTGTTTTTTTTCAAAAGGATACAGTCAAGTGCGTCAGTTGCTAGTTTGTCCTTGTCATGTTGTCTCCGATTTCCCTTCAAATGACTGAAATTGGAATTTGTAATCCAAACGCCTCTTCCCTTCCATAAAGACAAAGACAGTTGAAAGGCTTCAGAACATTGCTGGATACCTGTTTTCGTTGTTGTTAAACTTCCCTATCAGATTACGCGAGGTATTGTTTACTGTATTAATTTAAGTTACCTGGCATGGCATTCCGTTACAATGCAATTACAGCATACATACCTAATAGGAGATGTTCCAAGTTGAGAAAAAGTTGAGCCAAAAGCTTAAGCAAGAATTATCATAGATATGTTTGTTGACGAAGAGTGAGGAGGAGGTTTTAATTTTTTGATAACGGACTATCACGGAAGTGAAGGAGAAAACTTGGTTGTCAATATTTTCATTGCCGTCATCACATGAGCCAGCCACTGTGCCACTGAAAAGTAGGATTGGAATGCATGCGATTGCGACATGTGTATGTTTGCTATCGCACACATCTATAATTAAAGTGAGTTTGGCAAAGCACTATCAACTACTCTGGCTCTACTCCGCTTACCCAATTGTCGTCCAATTTCAACTGAACCTCTCTCCCTCTCAACTTTCCACGTGTAATGAAACTTTATTTGTACTTACTTTCCTGCCTTTAGTTTGTTGTCATCAAACCAAATAAGTACGACAACAAAGTGTGTAGGCACTTGAAGAACAAGGAGTAGGAGGAAAAGGAAAGCAAAAACAATGATCAATATTTTCTCTTTTTAAATACAACATGGAATGTGGAACAAGCAAATATAGATGAATGTATGTATGTATGTACGTGTGCTTCTTCCACGCGAATACTTGGGTCATTGAAAGAAGGGCAGACACACATGTATCCGCATTGGCTCTAATATAAATTTCCTGTTCTCCATCCTCAAGACTGTCCGTGCAAAAATCGTGACAAAACTTATTGGTTTATTAATACCAGTTGTAGAAAACACGATTGAGAGGACGATACATTGTATTGGGTTTTAGATAACATATATTTTGGGTTTGCGACTACTCCTATCAGGAATTGAAGTGGAAAAAAGCAGGGAGGAAAGGTGAAAAACTTTTTTTCTTCAACGAGGAGGGAAAAAGAAAAGAAAAAACTCCTTATATTGATTTCCTTCTTTGGACAAAAGTTGTTCAAGTGGAAGACGACCTTTTGTAAAAGGACTCGTTTGTTCTCTTGTTATTAAACAAGGATTTTTCTTTCTCTTCCGTCTCACTACTCAGCCAAGCCTTGCTGTATACGCACAGCCTACATGCTTCCCTTTACAATATTTTTCTCTTATAAATACTACAATGGGCCTACCTGCCTTCCTAATATACTGCTCAATAAAAAGAAATATAGAGGAAATAAAACACGGTCATGTATAATAAGATTATTAGTACTTTCTGACTGAATTTCGTCCAAGGGACTCGCCAGAACCAACTAGCTATTATTTTGAAGCAAGGCAAATACAAAACTCTGCAGGATTGTCTGAACATGCTTTTAGTTGGGAGTACAAACACACAAAATAAATATCAGCTGGAGATGATACGCCTACGCCAGTTATACGACGAGATGTTGACTCACTCAAAACTAATCCATTGGTTTTAGAGATACATCCACTAACATTGTATAGATTACGTACCATTCACGCTTTTACGAGTTGCTAGCTATTTATTACCAAAGAACTTGGTGGGGTTGGCCAGTCCCTTGTATTTTTTCGCGATAAAATTTTATTATCAAATAATCAGCGTGGAGAAAGTATAAATGTAAACAAACCAGAGAATAAACATAGTGAAAGTGGTCATGATGATAAGATGACCAGTGTGCATGTATGCATGCATTCCTATCCAGCACCTCTGATGAACCTATTATCATGACGAAAGAAAAGTTTGTTATACAGCTTATTATTTGAGCAAGCCGTGGTCATATCACACAAGTTCTGCTACTACCTGCAGTGCCAGCCTGAGGGAAATGACATATCTCTTAATCACTCTGGATTATTCTTAAGCTCAAAAGACAGTTTATATTTCATTGTAACTTTCTTCTCTATTTACCCTTCGTTAAAGTTAAACTAACTTTCTCTCAGAGCCAAAGCCAACCCACAGTAAGTAGAAGGTAGTTGGTTGAGTGAGGCAGTTGTAAAAGGTTGACGGTGAGGAATACTATATTCTAGAGAAAGAGTGACCATAAGCTTCATTATTTATTGTGGAGTTTGACAGCCCTATTCTTAGAACAAAAGGTAGGCAACCATGTATGCTTTTGCTAGCAATAAGAAAGCTAAATATCACAAGGAGAAAGCCACTTCATTGTGTGTGTATTTATATATGTGTGTAGAAAGTTTATGGCCACGACTGTAAACTGACTCTGCTGTCGTGTTATTATTTACTTAAGTCTTGAGACAAAAACGTCGTCATGCGGTTGCTGTCGTCATCTAATCAGTATTTCACGTTCACATCACATCACTCCTGTATATAATTACATATGCATAAGTTGTGTTCAAAAACTTGTGATGACATTATTTATTCGCTCGTGCTCCTGGTCTGCACAAAGTTGGCGGATTGTCCTGTATTATGAATTCACGTTGCACTGCACCAAAAACCCCGGCCCCATTCCAGTCCTGACTCTCACCCAAAAGTACATACTTATTTCATGGCACATTGCTATTTCAAAACGTCCTTAACCATTCACCTAACCTTAGACTCACATCGCAAGAAGTGGTTTTGTGTTGTTGCTCATGAATATATAGGCATGCACTTTTTTACGCTTCCCCATTCTGTAAAAGGTACTTATGTGTTGTGTTTCAGCTCCAGCCATGTCACAAAGACTGAAAAGTAAAATGACAAGGCGAGGAGTAGCTGTCATGCCAGTCATTAACTTCAAAGGTTCTTATCCACCGTCTCAATATTTCTATTCAACCCTTCATACATAAATTAAACCGTGCGATGCTAAACAACAGAGCCAACAGGAGAAGTAGGAGTAAGTCTGCCTGAACAAGTGAGCAGAGCACTTGTCAAAACAAACTTTAAAAGAATAATAAGGACACGTACAGAACATACTTTCATACTCTTCTCTCTACTTATATATCCAACAACTCGGGATACATTGAACTCACAGCTCCCGTCCACGCCAGGACGATTACAACGTATTATTATTTATCGTATATTCGTGATTCATAAGTTGCAAAAATAATTCCTAAATCCAATCGACATGAACTACATGTTTACATGAACGTGCATACATACTCAAGTATGGTGTGGTGTTGAACTGCAACTTCAAAGGTCTGGAATAATGTTATGCTCATGCTGGAAAAGTATCTGTGTGGAGAGAGAGAGTCCTACTAAATTACTTATTTCGTCTGATGACGATGATGATGACAACGAAGAATGGTTATTGCAGTCACGTGCTATTTTGGCAAAGCTCATGCCGTTTTGTGTACACAGCCACGCCAGGCATCAGGGGCAAGGGAGAGGATAAGAAGGAATCATGTGAAATGAAAACAAATACTAATGAATATACATAGAAGCAAGTGGGTATGATATTGGGTTCCACAACGAGATGAGGAGAGTGTATACCTGCTTGAGTGAGTGAGAATTTATCGAGTGGTACTCGAAAACGCGGTGCTTTACATTTCTCTTTCAAAAGCAAAGTGCAGTCAGAGCCAGCTTAGTAGCAATAGCATTATAATATGACGCTCTATCTCCACCTGCTTTTACGGAGTTTGAGAGAGTTTCTTCTCCACATTTCCATTTCATACCGTGCCACCACATGGACTAGTGTACACACATTCACATCCAACTATTATCGCGAGTCTCAAATTAGCAGAGGGAATGAAATGCAATATTTTATGCTGGATATTATGCATGCATACATACTTGGAACCAGGCGTTTTCCAGTTCGGTCGAAGTAACCAGGACTATGCAACGAGAACACAAGGCTAAGTAAGTAGGCAAGGGATATTTGCGTTGTGGGAGTTGATTTGTTAGTTTTAGGGTTGTGTGGTATTGTGTTATAGAAGTGTAAATTCCTGTCTGGCTCTCGCACGATCCGTTGTTTTACCTTTACCTTGTTGGGCTCATCGAAGCCGTACAAGGGAAATGCTATCAACGTCAAGTGTGCGTGCCCAGCCTAGCCCACATAGTTAGTTGGTGTGGAGTAGGCCTTTGGCAATAAAATGAGAAGTTTGCGTATGTACAATCAAGTGATAACCAGTGAAAGCTCACAAACTTCCAGGACACAATGGAAATACGCGTAGCTGGTGTCTCATATCTTGGCAGGCATGCCACATGTAAAAATGGAGTTCGTACTTAAAAACGGATATCTCGGGCCCTTACTGTTCGTAAGTTTGGAGTTGTTTCATTTGAGACAACATGACTGCATTATATGAAATCGACGATTGACACCTTACTCATTTTCCCAATGTTGAAATCATGTAGCAAAATCAAACTTGCTTCCAAGACTGAGGAATATACTATGCATTTTGTTTCCCAAACTCAACTACCAACAATCCGCCGAGTCAAAAGTCAATGAGGAGGACGTACGACGACTTGGATGAGAAATCAATCAGCTTGTTTGATACAAAACACTATTAGCAGAATCGCACCGTCATCAGCCGTGAATAATAAAACAGCGTATTTCACTTGAAACAGAGATCTACATAAAATGGGAAGACTTGATGACATTTCAGTATATCATTGAAAGTGAAATCAAAATGCAAAGTGGTTTGGTTTTGTCCCTACGATACGATGCATTCGTCATCATCCGATTTACAATTTGAGCTCTTGCCTTGGCTTTGCCTTGGAGCCAAATTTTGTAAGCTTTTCCACTCTCAACTCAACACAACCGGCTGTGGCACTCCTACTATTGAAAATGCTGATGAATGAAATGAATTTTAGAACTGATCGTCGTTTGTGCATTGTGCACACACATACAAACACGTTCTCCTTAACATCCCAAAGCGTAAGTAACGTATCGTATTTAAAAGGCCGTTGTGTGAGAGAGAGCGTACATTTCATTTGATGTGAATGAGTATATGGAGCGCACGTACTTGGGATTTAGTTGACAATGTTAAAATAACAAAGAGCCCGTTTTACACAAGTCATGGTTGGAGCTCTAGAGTAAATATTGTACTCACTGTGATGTGATGTGATATTCTTTTGACAACGACATCAACATCAACTCTCTTTACCTCTCCTCTTACTCCCTGGACAACTTGTGAATAGAAGGAGTTTGTTTAAAACTTAAATGGCTCTGGTATAGCAGTAGCAACCTCATATAAATATATGTACATACACGGAGCGCATTACAAAAGCTCCTCTTGTACTTTCGAATCTGATTTCATGTAACACTCTCCAAATCTACATGAATACTGCGTGTGTGCCTTCAAATTCAATTCACTTGAAGCGTTTTTGCTCATGGCTCGTGTTGTTTTTGATAAGATTATTACTCCACCACAACAGCTAGTAGTAGTTGTAGTAGTCCCAGTTTCCAGTCCCAAGCAAAAAAAAACACCACTGCTGCTGGTTTTGGGTGTTTCTTTTTGACCCTGCTACTCCCGTGTTGACTGACTGATTGTATGTTGTTGCAAGCGGTTATGATGAGAGACAGAAAGGGTGAAGGTGAAATGAAATGGGAGTTGAGAGAAAAATAAAAAATGATTCTCTTCAGTGGTTCGTACCTCTTCTAATTTTTAATTACGCCTTACAAAATAAACATTAGGAGTGTGTGTGTGTGTAAGGGCGGGAGCATTCTCCTTATAAAGATTTTTTAATTTCATATGAAAATGTGTTTTTTAAGTGAGTGAGCAACATAATCTATGTAAAAAAAGTTGAGAACTTTAAACATTGCTGGGAATAGTAATAAAATGTTTTTTTTTATCTTGGAGTTCAGATTGCGTAATATGGAAAAGCACTTGGGGTTGAGCTGCTGCGTAATATTATGTAGGAATGTGGTATGCTGCTGTGATACCTGCTGGTTTGAGAATTTTTTACACTCCACATTAGCAGCGTCACGCTAAAAGACTACATTTACACATAATGTTGAGTCTTGTGACTGAAAGTAATTATGCATTATTAACATGCAAAAACGCTGGGTACGGTGCGAGAATGCCATAAGTCAATTTAAGCACTTAAAATTTTCATTTCTGTCCCACCTTATTATTTTAAACCATAAATATTTACCTTTTCAAGGGAAAGCGTAGTAGCTGGGGAGAGAAAGTGAAATTGGTAAAAGGAAATGCCAAATATTTGTTTATCATGAAAATGGTGCCTTATCAAAATAACTTGGAGTCAGGTGAAATATTAAAATTACAATGAGTGAGCTGAATAATATGCATGCATTATAATGAAAACAGTTCTCTCATAAAGCTCAGCCTCCACCAAACCAAACAAGTTTTAGGCGATCTAGGTTTGATTTTTCGTAGCAGCTGCCACATATTTCGGTTTTTATACAGTTGGAGAAAACAAAAATGGGAGAATTTTTCATCGTAATCATGAGCCTAAATCATTTTTGTGTTTTGTGCAGAAAGTGTAATGAATACAGTGCACCAATCCAGGCCGTGTTGCCACCTCACCTCCAATATTGAGTTGAGGCTGCTGCCACCAACATGAAAGGAATGATTAAGACAAGCGCGTTAAAAATTCTAGGTATGTGATATTGGGATTTCGATCTGTAGTATCTAAATGAGCCCTCTGTAGTACTCTACTCAACCATATAGTCATGCATGCCATTGTGCATTTAATCAGGGAATGAAGTAGGTCGACAAAAGTTCATTGAACAGGAAATGTTGAGACATACTAATAATCATAATAATTCTACAGTGTTCCACCACCACACATATATGGAGTATGCATGTCCCTCTCAATTTCGGATATCATACCACCACAAAATTAACATGCAACGAACGAACAATGTCGAGTTTCACTCCCAACTTACAACTGTGGAAAAAACTAAATACGCAATAGGATTTGACACCACACTTCTTCTGCCGTAGTTTTGGGTGTAGCAGCTCCACTCGCTTGTACAAAGTTACAATGCACAATTGCTCCATGTTTAAACTTGGAAATGGGAAGGTGAAAGTTGCCATGTGACTAACAATGCGGTGTGTGGTGTAATGCGTACCAGGAAAAAGGGTGTAGTATATGCCCATGCAATTACTTTTACAAGTGCTCTGCCAGTGCAGCGATGATATCCTTACTTGGAAAAGGCAAAATGCTGATAAATTCTTGGTAGCAATCATCAATTGCTCATCTGTGTCTTTAGGTATCCCCATTTGAAGCCAAAGCCGCGCTCCTATTTGACCTGATACTTCATTACGGGCTAATCATGTAATATAATAATTTTCATGGTTTCTCGAGTTCTGCACGAGAGGCAAACATCACCATCATCATCATTGCATTCTATTTGTTCATGGAAAGGAGAGAAAACTATTAAGTGCAATATTTTCAACCCTTTCTTTCTGTTTCTTTGTACTCGTCCCGTGTTCCAGGTAGCGGCACGAAAGATTTCTTGGAAAATGACTTTCTCATGTTGAAGGGCAATTGAGAATGTTCAGAGAGGGCTTTCTCCGGACCCAACGTAAATGTGATTTATTCCGTGTATTTCACATCATCAGTAGTGCTTGTGACAGCCAAGCCAAGACCTTTGTAGTACGAAGCAAGTAATTCCTATAGACTCAGAGTCCGTACCTACATGGTTGGGTTGGAGCGTAGGTGCGGAGCGTAACCGTAAAACCGATTGATACACGTAATTCCAAGAATTCCTCAAGATAGACAAAAGAAACTCATGTTTTTTTGCGGAGTCACGTACAAAACATGCATTGTGTGTTCAGCAGATGCACATGATATCCTGGTATTACCAAACAATATGAAATGGGAAGCAGTAAAAGAAGAAAATGGTACAAGAACGAAACGAATGATTATATTGTTTAGAGCGGCGTACGCTACAGCTACAACTTGCCATTCCTTACCACTTTCCTTTAGCTCTTTCTCTTCAGGAATGATATGTAAGAACGTGAAAAACTTACACAAGTCCACACAACGTTGTAAGAAAATCCTCATTGGAGAAAAAGGAAGACAAAATTTTCGTGCAAAACGAAAACGAGCTGGAATCTGCTGTGTTGTATAGCGTCTTCTTCATTCTTGTTACATTCTTCGGAACCAGTGAGTGTGTCCTTCTCCAAAAACAGGAAAGTGAATGCCATTCACTGAATGGACATTTCCTATAAAAAAGGATAAATAAGTATATCTAGGGATTCCCAGTTTAGAAACGTGGAGAAGCAAATAGAGCGAGCAATTTCAAGCCAGAGCAGGCTCCACAGCTTATTTTTCGGTATGACCACAGAATATACAGTGGAAATAAAAAGCTTTACAATTTCTCCACTACCTTCTTTCACCTTAAAAATGACCATAGCTTATAGTGTACTCTCGTGTAAGCTCAATTTTTTCCATTCTGCTCGCGATATCACTATATACTTCCTGTTGTTGCTACAGGTTTTCTTTGCGACTTGCTTTGAAACATTCATTTATTATTTATACTTATTTTTCTTGCTAAAAGAAGCCGAGCATCATCCGTTTTCTGTGTAAAAACAACAGCATAGGATATTCGTAAATTGTTCAGGAGGAGAGTTTGCATATACCAGGAAATGAAAGTGGAAAAAAGAAGAAGAAACATTG
>JAQGAP010001818.1:0-17821 GCA_034697805.1 Orchesella bifasciata
ATTTTTAATGCTGGAATTTCCAGAGTGATGGTAAATTACGCAATGTGGAGAGTTGTGTCCGCTTCTGTTCCCTATTTACATGGATCTGCCCGTTCCCAACAACTTGAGTTCATGTCTAGCATCACAGGTCAAAAACAGAGACAACCCAGATGGAAGGAGTGCACAACAATTGTGCAAACAAAGTAAGCTACCTTTCATCTTTACATAATTTGCATAGCCATTTAAGAAAGAGAAAACTTTATAGCTACTAAATGTAATGGGGTTCTTGTTCTTTATAAAAAGTTTGGGAAACGCTGCTGGAGCAATGTACGTTCGCCGCTATTTCAATGAAAACTCCAAATCCGATGCAATGGAAATGGTACGTGACATTCAGCGTGCATTTCTTGACATCTTAAGTGAGAACGATTGGATGGACTCGTACACAAAGGGACAGGCAAGGGAAAAGGCAGAAGAAATGAGTATTCACATTGGATATCCAGAAGAGCACAAGAGTGATGCCAAAATTACGGCTTTATATTCACATGTATGTTTAATGCATTATAAACTAACGTAACACACCTTACCGACCTAATAGTAGTAGAATATATAAGTATTTTTCTCATTTTTTCAGTTCGACTTCAAAGATAACGACTACTTCGGTAACATCCTAAATCTAGTTTCTGGCGCTACAACAATGGCTTTCGGCTCTCTTAGAAGACCTGTTCAGCGCAATGAATGGACAACGCACGGAAAGAATGCAGTGGTCAATGCATTTTACCTTCCACTGGAAAACTCTATTCGTAAGATTACCAAAAACTTACTGGAATACGAGATCATTTGCTTTTATTTAAGGATTACTTACAAAAAGGAACGTTTTTTGTTATAGAATTTCCTGCTGCGATCCTCCAAGGCCATTTCTTCAATGCTTCTCGTCCCAAATATCTAAACTATGCCTCCATTGGGTGGGTCATCGGTAAGTATATATAAAGAATAAAAAATATAGCACTCAAATCCATTCTAGTTTAACAAAAATAACTCAAAAACTTATTAATTATTTCAGGACATGAAATTTCACACGGTTTTGACGACCAAGGCCACCAATTTGGCAAGTATGGAAACCTTAAAAACTGGTGGGAAGGCTCCACAAAGCAAACATTTGACTCGAAAAAGCAGTGCATCATTGACCAATACAGTGCGTTCAAGTCCCCCTCAACAGGGCTGAAACTGGATGGGGAAAAGAGTCAGGGTGAAAACATTGCTGACAATGGAGGGATCAAGCAAGCCTATCGCGGCTACCAGTACTGGCTTCAGCGGAATGGACGCAAAGAAAAGAGCTTGTCTGGATTGAACTACTCCCCCAAACAACTATTTTGGATTGCTGCTGCCCAGAACTGGTGCTCAGTTCAAAGAGAAGAAGCTTACAAGCACAACATTCTCACTGGAGTCCACTCTCCAGCAGAGTTTCGTGTAAGAGGGACCTTTGCTAATAGCGAAGATTTTGCGAGAGATTTTCAGTGTCAACGAGGGAAACTTATGAACCCTGTGAAAAAGTGTTCTGTTTGGTAAACCATGAAGATTGTATTGTAGGATACATTTTTAGGATTTTAGCATACAAGTGATAGTAATACAAGACTGATGGTATGGTGTTCATACCTTCGAGAAAATACATATAAATAATATTTTAAGTTATCTCTGTTGTTAAAAAATGTTTCAATTTTCTTGTTTATTACTTATATAATATAGATTGAATATAAAAGAAAACAAGTTGCAAATGCAGCTAATTAAAATCCTGATTTTTCCATAATGGACTCCTTAAATTTTCCATTTTGTTAACACTAATATTATTATGAGCATGAAATTGTTAAAAAGTGTATGAAAGACTATAAAATATTTTTATGATGACATTCACGAATGCACATAAATAAAGCATGGTACTAACACAACAACAACCAACTGCAGACTTGTTGATTTGTTTTACATATTGGGCACCTTTTGCGCTTTGCAAAACTCATAAAAAAACACATCATACAAACAGCACGATTACGTCGGCACTAGTTTCGTTAGTTTTGTTCTCTCCTTGCTTGCTTGATGGAAATGAAATCAAAGCAAAAGGGTGCACTTGCAGTCATTAATCACTAGTTAAATTATTATTTACAAGAAAACTTTTCATGAAAGTACATGAAGCTTGATTTTAGATAAAACTGAACATCATCTGCCAGGCTGGCTGCATGGATGGAAGTGGGATAGCATAAGTGCATTGCTCAATAAATGCCTATTTTGCTACTATGTCAAGTTAACTGTTCATAAATGGATGCATGGCTTAGAACAATTAGCCTCCCAGATAAAGATGACACACATAACATATATTGAAATGTTCAGTCCTTGCACCTGCAACCAAGTTCCATGAAAAGGAGCGTTTGGCAAATGTTTTTCCCGTTTATACGATGTCTATTGCATTGTTTGAAACAATGGACTATTTCTCGGTATCGAACGTTCGGACCTACGTATTTAGAACACACCTCAAATGGATGGGAATGGGAAAGCAATATGTAGGAACAAATGCTATTACATTATAACTTGCATACGTTACGTTATATGAACTAATGTCCACCGTTCTGTAAACAATTTTGATAATCAAGGTATGTAAATTTAAATGCGTATGAAATTTTCTCGCATGTATCATAATTAGTTGGAAGTTGACAACCAACACCACAGTTTCCTTCCCGTCTTTGGAGATTGAAGACTTTTTTTCCTAATTTTGTCTTCAACAAAATATTCAAGTTTTACTTAACTTACTTTTATTTCGTTTTCGCATTCAGTGTAAAAAGTTCCACCTGTAATTTGCTTGACTCTGTTAGAGTATCAGGGAGACACGAGAGGAGTTATATTGTTTTTCAGTTAAAAAGGTACTAATTAAACTAATTAACAACTTCCTCTCTTGGTAATAATAATAAAATTGTAATTAATGGTATTTTTATTACCATAATTCACAGTAATCTCGGATTAGAAGTACAACCTACAAATCAATATGGACCCGAACCAACGTTACACACCTAGTCCAACTACAGCAATGATGTTTCCTATCCAAGACCAAGGTGAAACTGGTGACCCTAACTTTGGTCCTATGGTTTCACCAATGCAAGTAACTTTATCCCGATCCCGAGGACGTGGTCGAAAGCAATCTGGTCCAAGGCAGCCACTACCACCGCCGGCCTATGATTCTCAGTTCATCAGGCATTAGCTGTTGGTGGACCAAGTTTTCCACCTCCGACCTCACGAAGGGCAAGAGCCGCCCGAGGAACTTCTCGTGGTCAGCGAGGAACACGGGGCGCTGGAAGAGGACAAGGTCAACGAGTAGCTGCGTCAACAACCTCAATTTCTCGTTTAGTGTATCCGGTTCCAGACTGCTGTCCTACCAGTCCTAATGCTGGCCCACGAGCTCCAGGAACAACTGGATTGAATCACTTGGACTCCCCATGCATCTCGTGCGTTGATGAGGGATGTGTTGCTGGCGCACCTACAACTGAGGATTTGTTTGCCATCCCTGTGGAGGAGTTGGTGCCTATCACTGAGCCGCTCTACAACTTCATTCCGGGTGGAATGAGTGGATGTAACAATCTGGATGAGTTGATTGACTTTTCAATCTATCTGGGAACGGACACCAATCGTAATAGAAACTAAAAACCTTTTCAACTCTTTGAAAAATAAATGTCCTTCAAATTATTTATGAAACTGACTTTATTATGTGGTTGATGTCAATAGAGCTGAGTTTGAATTAATATGAACTGGTTGATGTTGATGTTGGTGAATAAATTTAATTATTATACGCATGTAATTACGTACGCAAGAGTGAACATTTTCTCTTGTGTGAATCAGCAATTTTTAACAAGGCATATTGTTACACTTCATATGTGAGCATTTCATATTTAAAGTTTTTTGCTTATGCAGTTGAAAGTCACGTTTTCAGCCTTGGTTGCTGCTGCTACTCATTCACTTTCAGGTTGTGATCCATCCCCACAAATTATTACTTTTGACGCCATTTTTATTTGCTCCAGAATGAAAATAAAATTAATGCACATATAGATAGATAGTAGTCCATTACAGAGTATCCGAAGAATTGTGGTATATGATGCCTTTTTTCAAAATTAATTTACGTATTTGTAGATTCTAGCTGTTAAAGTAAATTTTAATAATTCCTTTTTTGATGATACTAAATATAATCCCGTTTTGATTTGATAAAATTTAGACCATGGTATGTAAATAATTAATACTTTTAACGAGTATATGATATAAATATTTTATCAAAACTTATACCGTTCGTTTGTTGCAACTTTTCAAAAAATTGCTTGGATTTTCAGTTCATATAGTTGCATATACGTTCTTTAATAGGTGTCATTCATCTTTCTTTACGAAGTGAATGTCTCAATCAAATAGGTACTTACGTACAATACCAAGAAATGCTTTGTCATAAAATTGGCATGCATGCATTACGTCTCAATGCGAGAAGCATAATCGAATGATATTTATTTGTTGGCCTTGAAAATGGAATTCGTTGCAGGTGCGTATATTTTGACAAATATGGACTAATTTTGTTCAAAGTTAAAAAATATGGCTCTTGATACCACATTCTTTATGAAGTATTATTTTGTCGGAAGTTTTTGGCAGTTGAAAACATGTAATAAATTTTCCACTGTAGCAAATTCCATAAAATAATATACTCTAATGACTCTTCTTATGCCTAATATGAAATGCACACTTTGTATACATTGGGAAAGCATCTATAATTTAAAGTTATTATGAAGTTATTAATTAGAGTTTGGGTGTTTTCAACTCGATCTACATCGTTTCATGGGATTTTCTACAAAATGCGTCAACTAAACTGACCAACCCCATAAAAAAGACATGTTGTTAATGGAAAAGTTTGAAATACGATGTTGTCGGCTCTCTGATTGATCAGCATAATATATCCATTTCAGGATGTAATAAATAGTTGTTTGATTCCCATATTTTTCTTGTCGACATGATGTCAACCTACTGATGCAGAAAGGTTTTTACGATGTTGTTAATTTGATTCTTGTACTAATTCGTCATGTTGCGGTTTGTTTGTACATACAAAGACGGGGATAATAAAACCACTGAGGTATTATGACTAGATGAACAAATCACCCAAGGTAGTCAGACTCGCCTTCTCATGTTACATGAACAACAGGACCTGTTTTTCATCCGACAAACCCAACCGACCAAAATTGATATGGATGGATATTATTTGTCCATGCATTTCTATCAAAGTGTCTAATATTATGTGGAAAAGTAGATCGACTACTTTTTGGTGACCACATCGCATTGTCAACTGTGACTCTTTTGCTGGATGACACTTCATCGTGAATGTGTGAATGATGTGATGATGCGGAAGATAAGGCAGGTGCATGAGAATGACATCTAGGATGACTATGTAATACTAAACTAGAAAATTAGGACTTATCTAATCATTTTAGGCCCTTGCTTTTTTAAATACATAATTTTTAATCATATTTTGAAAAGATAGCATCATTATCTGATTACATATTACATCACATCTCAACCCTTTAGGAAGATCCTGATAGCGTTTGCTCCTGTACGTCACAGTCGGTATGGTAAACTCATAATAAATAAAAAAGTAAATTAATAAATATTAAAAATTAATCCAAATAACTCTTTGATAGCTATTCAATTCCTGAATACTGCCATCTTATATCCCCTATTTTGAAATTTAAACCACCAAATGGATTAGGAAAAATGTCGGGATATTTCGCTGAGTTGAGTAAGGGATTGGACGCTTTTTGTCTAGACAGTCGTAATCTTCGTGGAGTTTTAAAACGTGAAGTAGGTATAGTTCAAGGTGAAAGAATCGATAGCTGTAAAACCAATTTATCAGACGAAAGTTGGGTTGACGAGAATTGCTGTTCAAAAACGGAGTTTGATGATCCTCTTGCTGGAGGAGAAGATTGTGACATTACCTCAGTGTTCAAAATGAACTCTCGAATTTGCAAACCAGAGTCACTAGATTCAAATCATGACACACTGAAAACTGAATCAGAGCGAGCATTCATGGCTTTTTGTTGGCAGTATGGAATTCCCTATCTTCCAGGAAGTACTTCTGAAAAGGAAAATGTTTATACTCAAAACAACGGCGGAGAACAGCAATCTTCTGGAAACCCAAACGCCGGCAGCAGTAAAGGAGAAAGTAAAGAGTCAGCAAAGTCTCAAGGTGGAAATTCTTCAGGAAAGAATAACCCCCCGAATCCAACACCGTCTCGTTCCACAATAGCTGGAGCTGGTGGAGGAGAAAAACCTCCTCCAAAAGATGATTCCTCATCCTCCGACACAGATTTTACAGCAAGTACTGTGAATCTTTTCGAGACTTTGCCACCCACAACTACCACCGTTGACCCCACCTCATCAATGATCTCTTTGGCTAGCACAACTCGAACTCGAACAAAAAAATTAAGAAAACGAAGAATTATCCCACTGGGTAAGCAAGCGGAAGAGAAAGCACAAAATAAACATCCAATACCTTCCGCTGCTGCTTCAATAACCTCCATTGCCAGCACCGTTCAGTCAGTCAGTACTCGGAGCCCCAAACAACGAAAGTTTGTCCGAATCAAGGGGGGTGAAGTGGACAGAGAGCATTTGCAAATTCGAACGTTTAGCGTTACAGGAAAGAAGCAGAAAACAGCTAATCTAAACCAAAAGGCAATATCAATGAAAAAGATGAATGAGAAGGATTTCGCCTTACCTGCTCCTACAGCGAAAAGCGAAAAAATTGTGGTGGACCAAAAGCCTTCCGCTTTGAGAATACCTAAACATCAATCTCAGCTATCTAGCAAGTCCGTTCACATTTCTTATCAAGAATCAACGGTAGCTCCTTCCGAAGTAGCTTCTTCCCAAATTCAAATGTCTCGCTTATCCACAGTTTCCAGCAGGCCTGTACATGACTACCAAAGTCAAATCCATCATCATTATCATCACCAGTCATCCTCCGCGTTTTACCACAGAATTGTTGATAAGAACAAACTAAGAAAGGAGAAAAATAATGAGTGGCTCTACTGGTCAAACACGGATGAAAGTATGGATGAGGACGCAGAAGATAGGGAGAAAGCTCGAGATCCAAAAACAAAGGGACGACCTGTTGATCCAGACTTGTATGTTTTTACTGGTTCACTCAAACGACTGGACAGGCTCAACAGTATGCTTGGACTGAATCCTTATAAGAAAGTTGTAAGGAGCAATAAATCCATCCAGGTCAAATGGCATACAAAATCCTTGGAATTCTTTGGAGTTTGCCTGAACGCCATCATTTTTACCATTTTTACGTTGAGCATCATCTTCAGCCTTCATTTCTTTTTCAGTTTGCGAGAACCATTTTCTGCATCTCGGTACGACATTTTATCCACCAAATATTATTGTAATTAAATTATTTTTTAGTTAAGGTTTTACATTGAATTTACAGTGCAATTGTTCAAGATGATTTTGCAAATAACTTGGCTCCAACCTTGTTTTTTGTGTTTATCACCGGTTTCTTGTCCATCTGGTCTATTTCGTGTATCATGGAACTGGGACCTGGCTACGCGCAGTTCATGACGCGGTTCAATTTGGCCATTTGCCTTGTTAGATATGATGTCAGTGAAGGACTTCACAAAATGGTTCACCGGCATTTACTTGGAGTGGCCACCTTCCTGACTTTCATCATCATCCTGTTTTTTGCGGGCAGAAAGGAAACAGCCGCAGTTAGAGAAAGTTGTGGCTTTCTCGGATTCTGTATTCTTAGACCGTTTGATTTCAAATTGAGGGAGTCTGTTTATTTTCCGCTAGTTGAAATTTTCGGACTCGTTGTATTTGTTCATGGATTCTTATGCTTTAATCTGGTTCTCCTTCAATTTGCTGTTTACGGAAAGGCCGTAGGGAATATGGCAAAGTGTCTCAACCTTCGTGTCGCTTATGGACTTGGAAAAAGTAATTTATATAGTCTTTTTTATCATTTTTTTGCTTTATAACTTTTATTGCAATTTTTGTTTAAAAAAATACAATTCCCAGTTGTGGAGTTTTTACCGGATGGAACGAATAAACGAATCAAGAAAGTCATCCCGTACCAGAAACTCCATGCTGAACATTTAATCATCGCGTCATTGTATAGGAACATGAGCCAAACGAACACGATTGTGTTTGATACCTTCTTTTTGACAATGGGGCTTCAAATAGGGCTGACAGTCTGGATGGTTTTTAAAACTTTCATAGTGAACTCTCCAGACCCTAAGATGTGGTACTTGGAAACTGTGGGAAGCATTGACATAGCCGTTCCCCTCCGTGCCAAGGAATTTAAAACGGAGGAAGTTGTGGCCATGTTCATTCAGCTGGACATTACGATGCTGACCTATTGGCTGTTTGGTGGTGTTTTTCACATTGCAGGGGAATATGTAAGACTGGATTATTATATTTTCTTTTATTAAAAAGGTAATGGAGATCATGATCAAATTCTAAATTACAGATGCAGTACTGCGTAGAGTATGTAAGACGACATGGACTTACGCTTTGCAAGTCGTCAAATGAAAGAAGATTTGTAAGAAAGAAGGTTTTCTTAACTATATCTTCAAACTCGGATTCTCACGGTGCCCCTATTTCTTACATGCCTTTTTATATTCAATAGATTTTGTCCATGATTGTTTCCAATGCCCCCAAAAATCCATACTGGATAGGACGTCAATTCATCATGAATAGAGCATTCTTAGTTGGCGTAAGTTTGAAGTTTCGACATCCATAAAAAACTTAGTAATTTTTAAAGACCCTCCAACGTCAAGTTAATTGTTTGCTCTATATTATATATTAGTTCTTGAGCTTTGTGACAGCTGCATCAATGGTGACCATAAATTTTCATCCAAAACGAACAGCTCTTACTTCTATTGAAAAATGCAGCTCCAGTGGAATATGCACAAGTTTCAAAATTGCACACGGGAATCTAGATATTTTATACGCAGCCGTTCAAATTCCCATATCCGACGATTCACCCGTGACTGAAGAGCCAACTACTACTACCACACACTCACCAATGGATATAGCGATCAACAAGTATGACTCTGAAATTATGTTCTTTCCCACCTGTGGAAGCTCCAGCACCCTCCCTTATTCTTCAAAGGAATATGTCTCCACATGTCCTGCAACCTGGGAGGAAAAGGAACATGGACATCTTTATCCTTTGAAAATAAAATTTCCGCTATTTTACACAAAAGTCAAATATCACGACTCACAATCAGATCCTAAAGCACTACTGTCGTCACCACCAATGAAGCTGGAGTTTTATAAACGATTGAAAGAGCCATTTCAATCCTGGAAAGACTCGAGAACTTCTTCCTGTCGATCACAAACATTGAGGAAGCTCAACATCCCCAAGAACTCAACCCACCAACTAGTCGACTGTTTTGGGGATGAAATAAACCCAGATGATATGGATGATTGTGGAAATCTCAATACAAGCTCACCTCAAGATGGAAAAGCAGTGAGTGCTAGACTAAGAGCGGTTCATATTTACAGCTTGCCAGGCCTCCAAGATGACATCTTATGCTGCTACCACTACCCTGGAATCGACAGAGACGCCCACCAGCTTCAAGTTTGCAACATGCCGAATCCTGCAACCTACAAATCTGTTTGCAAAATCGGCAAACGAAAAAGTCGGATGAGTGATAAGCGCGTTTTAAAACACTATGGGCGACTATTAAACAGGCTTAATTATGAAAGGAGCAAATCTGGAACGGCATACTTTTTAAATAAAAATGAAGAGATGATCAAAGGATGCCAGTGTCCGCCTTTCGACGACGTCATTCTGAATGGTTGCTTTTGTTCTGCGTACTACCTGGTAAGTGAACTTGAAAAAAATATATAAAATCTAGAAAGAAAGCATCTTTACGTTCCCAACTTTGTTCATGCAGCCCCCTTGTCTTGAAGGGTATTTCACAGGGGCTTCAGAAGACTATGCCGTTCCTTGTGGAGGAGTCTATGCTCCGCTCCTTTATGAAATGAATATAAATCGTTCCGTTATATTTCCTGCGAGACACATTCGTTTTGGGAATATTTGCCCTAAAGCGTTCCCTCCAGGCACCATTGACTACAGTTATCAACTGACCACGATAGCTAATCCCATCATGAGCACTTGCGCAGCAAGTGCGGATATTAAGGGCACTCAATTCACTCTGTCTGATTGCTCGGGTACTCCAATTTCGCACATAAAAAAGGATGACTGTTCCAACTGGGATATCTCAACTCCAGATGCAATCTCTGGGAAAATGGCGAGAACACAGTTGACTCTCCGAGCTTTAAACTATGATCCAACCTTGAAACAAATTACCGATAAGAATCAGTTGGATACAAAGTTGTTTGTTTGTTGCTATCAGTACGCTTCCCAAGTGTTTCAAACGGAGACTCAAATGAGGTTTTGTAACGCACCTAATGCCGAAGTAGCCAATACAGTTAATTGGTGTGGAAAGGTGGCTGCAAATGGCATAAGGAATCCAACCCCTTTTGATTCGAAGATTCATCAACAGCTCAGTAAAAAGTTGGAGTT
Source organism: Orchesella bifasciata (assembly GCA_034697805.1). Classification (NCBI taxonomy): domain Eukaryota; kingdom Metazoa; phylum Arthropoda; class Collembola; order Entomobryomorpha; family Orchesellidae; genus Orchesella; species Orchesella bifasciata. The sequence goes on from JAQGAP010001818.1 coordinate 10,571, forward strand.
GACGATTCAGTACAAAAAGAAGAAAGGAAAAGGGACTTGGTTGTATGATACCCAAATAAACTTGAGATGGACAATGTGTATGTGTTCTAACATGTGGGACGGGCTAACTCCAAAGGCTTTTGATGAGCTAAAGAAACAATGCATATTGGATATCACGGTGAAACTCTCAACCATATTGGAAATGACATAAATGAAATGCTTGGGATTTACAAAAATTTATTTAATCATAAATACATAATTTTATAGCCCCCTCATGAGCTTCACGCAGAAGGCATCATCGACGTAAATCCATCTTGCCCTCATAACTGGCCCAGGAAGAAAAATATTCCAAAAATTAAAACAGCAGCAGTTTTTATATTCGAAAATGGGATTTGGGAGATGTCAGATCGTTTTCAGAAAATCGGCTCATCACAAACAAGCCAATGCAATGAAGACTATACCTTCCAAGAGCGACCCCGGAAAGGTAGAGGTTCTTCTCCCATTTACGACGCATATTTGAAGAAAGTTGACCTCAACCAAGTGGATGACTGTAGAAATCTGAATATAGCTGTGAAGCCCACAGGATTCAAAGAAAGAAAGCTGCCTCGTCTCACCCTCGTACTGGAATACGGAATGAACAGCTATGATCCAAACCATTTCAAAGTGAGTGAAAATGTTTATTGCTGCTATCACTATGAAACGTTTGGTGAACAATGGAGAGTTTGTAACATGCCGGATGCCCAGTCCGTGATGAACAAGTGTAAAAAAACAAAAGACCCCATTAGAAAAAGGCATGAGAGGGAACTAGTGAGAAAAATGCTGGTGCATCATAAAGGCGCTTATGAGCTCGGGAACATGATAACCATGCATGAATATCCAGACGATCTGAGCTGGAACAGTGAGCAGGAGATGAATTGGAAAAAATGCATTTGTGACAGATCTCCTTCCAATTCTAATGCTGATAAGGAATGCGAATTACAATATTTACCACCATGTGTTGTCCCAAGAACTGATAAGCCATACCCATCCCATTTGGAGGAGACTTATACGCTCTGTAATACAAAGTGGCCTAAAGGATGGCCAACAGCCCTTCATCTCCCTATAGTTATGAAGTATCCATCAGGAACTTTTATAAGGGAGCCTCTATTTATGGAAGGGTCTAAATCTCTGGATTGTCCCACTGCTATGGCTCGCCCTGTTACAGAATATTTTCCAAACTCGTTTGCAGACTGCTTCGGTAATATAATGAACTCGGTTAAACACGACGAATGTGGAAATCCAAATGTTACCACACCCGTAAGAAATGATTTGACACGAAAAAGTTTGCCAAAAATACGGCTCATCGCCCTCAACCAGATCCCAGGGTTTCCTTCCGATGATCAGCGATTCTTTTGCTGTTTCCAGTATGAAAATGGGGAAGCCAACGAAGTGAAAGTTTGTAATAAGCCCAGTAAAAACCTTATAGAAAGTCACTGCAGCCATTCGACCAGACCTGCTTCAGTTTCCGGCTTTGTGCAGAAATTAAAAATAGAGCGACTTTTTGAAACTGATTTTCTCGCAAACGCCGTTGATTTTAATGTCGACGAAAGAGTTCGTTGGACCAACTGCATTTGCAGTGCGAAATTGGATACATGCAAAAGCATTTTTCCACCAGGACTCAAGAATCCTCCTTGTTTTCAAATGACAAAGGCTCCGTGGCTCGATAGAATGTTTTATGAATGCCAGGTCACAGAGCCAAAGAATGGGGAACACCCGCTTTGGAAGTCTGTGAACAGAAAAATACCTTACATTTATCCTCAAATATTCCGTCAACTAAGCTCCAAACGTTATAAACCACTTCTGACTATCCAACCGAAATACTGCAAGCCATTCAACATAAAAAAGCCATTATTGGCCGAAATAGAACCAGTTGATCTTTCCATTTCCACTCCAGTTTACGACTGCAAGCAAGAGAAATATCCCGAAAAAAATGATTTTGACTATAAAGACGACCTTGGAAATCTGGTACTTCGGGGCAAAGTCCAATCAAAGTCCGGAAGTTGGTTGGAGGCATCGGAATTTCGGTTGGTGCCTTTGAACACAACTTATCGCTTTCTTTGCTGCGTGGAATACAATAGGGGAAATGGCTTTGATGATGTCTCTGCCAGACAAGCAGAAACTTGCTCAATGCCGAATTTTAAAGTGTTGATTAAGCAGCTTAACAAAATTAGGACCAAGTTTGAAGATCCAAAAACCTATGATGAAGAGATGCATGCAATTTTTCACAAAAAAATTAAGGATATGAATGAACGCGATAGGAGCAAGGAGCTGAGAAATCCAGAGAATATTAAATGCTTATGTTTTCATCTCAAGTCAGTTTTGAACCATGAGATATATGGTACACCCGATTCTAAAACGTGTGGGAAGCTGTTTCCTGGAGCAAAGGGTCGGAGAGGAGGGATATGGGACCTTTTCGATAAACTAGGATCACTAATTGGGGGGACATTGGGGTAATGTAAAGAAACTAGTAGTTGTAATAATGTGTTTAAATGTTAATATTTTAAAACTGTACTTGACAAGTTAATTTTCAATTAGTATTTGTGTTAATTTCCTTGTGAGAATTAAAGGTAAAAGTTTTTGTGATAAAAATCTGTGGCATATTTAACTTTATTAACTATCTATTAGATAAACTACATCATAACATACGCATTGATCTGGTTGTGTTTCAGTTTCGTAAGTACTGAACATTATGAGTTTAGATTCGGAGTGGATTTGAGTATAGATAACAATGAATTTTTATGAGCAGAAAAAACTGTCCTTTATCAAATGAACAAGTAGTTGAGATTGTCTACCAAAAGCACATTTACATTGCATGTCATACAACATCAAGATGACCTTCATCTTGTTTGCTACTCACGCATGGTTCACAGCAATTTACTCTCTCGTGTATATTGTATGTAACCTTGTATTTTCAGAGCAAAAAACATGAATGGATAATGATTCTGTTTTTAGACTCAAGGTATCCGCATGTATGCATCTTTAATTTGTTTGTAGGCTGGAAATGGACATTCGTAAGTGCAAGAGCTGTTGTATACTGCTTGGTTGATAAAAACCACTTGAGATTGAGTTGCTGATTGTTTCAAAATGCGTTGAGTATACAAATCGGTTTTATGTTGTTTTTAAAAGTTCGTTTACTCAAGCACTTCATGATTTATTACACAACAATGTTGGCAATTAAATTCATTTCTATGTTTTATGCTTAACTAACTTTTTTCATTACAAACATGAAAATATTTGCCAGAGTTCTACTTCCAAGTGTCAATACAAAATTCATCACAGATTGTAATAATGAACAGTGAATATAGACATGTACGCAAGGAATTTAATTTCTTGTCAATGTTCTATGCTTGAAATTGCGACATTCCTTAAAAATTGATAACATTTAGGAGCCACAGCTTGAGTTTAGATGACAATTGAGTTTTGAGTTAGGACACATTGGGATGTAATTTATTATCAAAATATGTGCGACATAATTGTTTATTTAAAGAAACTATACAGTACATGCAGTTCAAGTAGTTGCATCGATATTTTGATCAACGAAAAAACCTTTTGACCATGTCATAAAATATGCTGTTGCGAAACTGATCAAAATTTTAATGGAGAAATATAATACTGGTAGCCTCATTGCCAGCACGGTAGTGATGTATTCATTACTCCTCGCTGGTTATTCTGGGAGTCACTTTCAACCACATTCCATTAGCAGGTTTGAGTGTCGTGTTGTTGCTGAATTTTACGGGAATTTCGGTCTGAGTTCCTGGCTCCAATTTGAAGTTATACACCAACGTCGCTATCACGGCCTTAACTTCAAGTAGGGCAAACCTCATAGCGATACAATTACGTGGTCCAAGGCTTTGAACAATAGAAAGCGTTAAAACCTTGGCGTTTCTTACATTCAAAAAAATTATGGAGCATTGAATTTGTTTGGTACCCGAATGGACTAAAAGCATAAGGGTGTCTCTCCGCTTTCCTCTCAGGTGAAAATCTTTCTGGGTCAAATTTATTGGGATTCTCATAGTATCTTTCATCACGATGTATTCCAAGGACAGGAAGAGTAACAATCGTCCCTTTCTCGATGATTGTGTCAGTTCCAGGAATTTGGTAGTCTTTTGTACACACTCTCTCTGTTCTCGCGGCCGGTGGATAGTAGCGTAATGTTTCTGGAATGCCATTTAAAAATATACATGAAATTTACATACTCCAAATCAAAAGTATCTCAAATTAAATGTGGCCTTTTACTCTCTGCCTTACCATTAATAACCATATCCAAATAATTCATTTCCAAAACCCCTTCATAAGTCAGTTTTCCTCCATTCGAATCAAAAGAAGCTTTCACTTCTTTTACCAACCGTTCTTGGACGTCTTGCTCTAGAGCGAGCAAGTACGCTGCAAAAATGAGGAGTGACTGAGTCTGAAATTTTTGAATTGTATTTTATTTTCAGCTATGTGCATTGGATTTTTTCAAGTCCCCCATTATTGGAAATGTGCTCTCCTCACTGACATCCGTATTATAAACTATTGTATATCATATTGAAGTTGTAGGGTGAACACTTACTGTATCAAATCCCCCGATTAAAAATAGCACTGAATTTGCCACAATGTCATCATCATCAAACGTAATCTCGCTCTTTGAATTAAAGGCAGCTCCTGAGGATCCATCTTCTGTTCCGGTCATCACTTCCATTGCTTCTTTAGAATTTTCTTCCCCTTTCAGCAGCCCTTTCTGAGCGTCCATCATCAACTGCAGAAAATCCTCTCTCCTTTCCCCAGTTTCTCTCCTCCTCTTCATGACATCTTTAATTACCCTCGTAAAATAATTTTGCGGCTCCGTATCAAATGCTTCAAGACCCACCATGTTGGCCAATTTTGGAGCAGCCAACATTATTATAAATTTTATGAAAACTTTGGGATTAAACTTAAATTGGAATCTTTGTCCCATTTCCTCAAACTCGGACATGACACCTGGCTCACAATCAAAAGATTTGCTGTCAATCCCAAATGCACAGGAAGCAATCACATCCATTGCGTATTTGGAATAGGATTCACAAATATCAAATTCTCCTCCAGCGGAACCAACCCGCTTGCTTACATAATCACACATTAGTTGACTGCTCTTATCGAAAATTCCAAACATTCTTCGTATCTTTCCTGTTGTGAATGTAGGACTCAACTTTGACCTTATCCCTTTCCACGTGTCTCCTTCTAAGCCAATCAGCATCTTTTTGAGTATGAGATTACCATCTTGAGTAGAAAACGTGCGACGATTTACAAAATGATCAAAGTCTTTCACGTAAATGTTTCTCATTAGGTCCAAATCGGCAATGTAGTATGTGGGTGAAATGAGATCAGAAAAGCCCACAAATGACTTCCCAGCCTTTTTTATGTCCTTCCATAAAAGTTGTTCTGATTCAACCAACGTAATCTGTCCAGTGAGAAATCGGAACAAGCGAGGGAGCCCTGCGCCAATGTAGGTTACGTGTCGGTCTCGGAAATATTTTCCATGTTTATAGGTAGTATAAAAGAGCAAGGAAATAATTCCAACTATTACCAACAGGACCAGCCACGCTATTATCGTGACAAGTGCCATTTTATGAAGAAAAAATGGTTATAAGAATTTCACAAAATTTCACGTTTCAAGTATAATAATTATTACACTACGCTGCATAGTCGTCAGTCGTTGACTGTAAACTAACTCGAGAGTGTTCTACTCAAACAGTTTTGCTTTGGACGTAATAGTAATGTTGATAAGAATCGTCAACATCAACATGAAAATAACAAGTACCAAAGCAAAGCGAACATTAAGTTGCTGAGCGTACCATATTTTTAGGCATCCGTTCCCATTTGAGTGATCTGGTACTGGTACTGGTAGGCTGACGCAAGCAAAAAAAGAACCTGCATCAACATCATCATCGCTATTCACAACAAACTATGTTGTTATTAATGATGTTGATAACTATGTATGTTTGTAGCCAACTCTCTCTTCTGCCCTTGTGTGTCCCCCACAAAAAATTATTTTTTGTTACTTGCTCTGGACAGCCTGGCCATGCTCTGCCGTTTTAGCTATTAACCACACGCTTTTGGCATTGAATACATATTCAGGGATTATTGACTGGACTTTGGGCAAGGCTGAAAGAGATGTTGCTAGCCGAGTAACAATGTATGAATCAGCATTCATTTTTGCTTTGCTTTTCTTGCTGTTACCGACGTACTATAATCTACTTTAAACACTTCAGTGTTATTCGAGATGTTCGTACACATGTACGCAATCAAAGCATGACGAATGATTATTATCATATTTAAAACAAAATAAACTTTTTTGTTTTGAGCTGAAATGTACCCATTTACCTTACATTCATATACTACATTACATTGTCATTGTGTAAAAGGAGGATGTGAGGGTGACGACTGCTTTTCGTAGCGAGTTTCATCATATTATGTGAGTTAGAGTTGTGAAGCAGATGATGAATAAAAACCTTGTTAAATATGGGTTGGCAAAGTGCAAACATATTTTATATATGCTGATTATTCTAGTATCTCCTTTAGCATGTAATTAATATTCACATTTATGTGCTTTGAATATGCATTGGATATGCTAGTAAAAATTCACAGAAAATACAACATTGTCATTTTAAAGGCGAATTATAATGCAAATTTATTTTAATTCATGATCTTGGTGAAATTTTTAACCACATCCAGTTGAGCATACATGATTTTTTGTTTCATGCAAAACAAATTGTATGAAGGGATCAAAGGGATGATGATTATAATGGTAGATGAACTGTCTTGTTATGGATTGCACTGCAGTCTGCAGTACATTGCTAAAATGCATATGTATCATAAGTGCACACATATAAAAATGCATGCATATCTTCCTTTCTATACCTATTCAAAGGTATAAAGTATGTCTTGAAATTTCCTCTCTGAAATCCTAATAATTAAATCATGACATAATTTCCTATTGATTCATAATCAAAGATGCCACAAATGACAAATATCCGACAACAAAGACACAAAAGGATAAAGATGTGTATGCGTAAGAGCGCGTGCAAAATATCTGATCGGGTTTTGGGTACATTTTTACGCATCGGATCACCACCATCCGATAAAATGAGTTGTTGACGGCTGACGGCATTTTGTTTTGTGCTGCTGATCGCTCGTATTTCTTGTTAATCAGCTTGATCATCGTCGTCGTGTGAAGTTTAATTAGTGGTTATTCGTTGGAGTTAAGATGAATAT
>JAQGAP010001819.1:0-17810 GCA_034697805.1 Orchesella bifasciata
CCACAAAGCTCAACAACATTTTCGGCCCCTAACCGCAGTCCAACAACACATAACATTGACAACGAACAAAACACCATTGGTTCAAGTGCGTTCATAAATCCAGGATCAAATGGACCTTCCACAGCTCCACCTCTTGCAACTAGACCATCAACTTCATCTCAGTTTACCAACAGACCTTCATCCCAAGGTACAAATCGGGCTCCAACAACGGTTCCAACAGGTGCCAACAGACAGACAACTGCATTTAGACAGCCAACGTCAGGGGCTCCGTTGACAAGACCAACAACAGGCTTTTCTGGAAATGTTAACAATCCAAGTACGTTGCAGCCCAGCAGCACTATTCAACAAAACGTCCCCAGCCAATCCGGACCAGTAGGCTCCAGCTCAACTCCAAACCAGTTTGAAAATACTGTGAGTGAAGAAGGAAGCAGCGTTGGTATTTTTAATCCGACAAAACAACCTACCGGAAACCAATTCGGATCAACAAGGTTTCCCAACCCAGGTTCTCACAATGCCCCTACCACATTCATTCCTGAAGAGCCCGATACAGGTACGTGATAAAAAATTATTTTTTCGTTGAAAACCAATAACTATATATCAACTGTTTATGCATTCAGATATCCAAAATCCACATGGCTCCACATTGTCTCATTTGTCGACCATAAACAACAATAATACACCCTCCCGTAATACCATTCCTCAAGGTAAATTTAAGTGTGTTGCACAATGCGCACTGTAATCAAGTCATCAAGTTAAAAGAGATATAAAATCATGTTAGATATTATTTCAACGGCTTTTTTAGGTACTACATCCACTGGTAGCGGGCAGTTCACCAGGCAGCCCACTTCAGGAAATACACAAACGGGTACTACAGTTGGCACACGAAGACCCTCCAACCCGATAGGATCTCCAACTTTTGCAACCACTCGCGCTCCAGCCACTGGAATACCCACATCCCCTCGTGGCCAGGTTAACCACACTGGAACTGAGCCAACGCCCGACGAAGAGTTCTGTACCACACAATGCAGCTCCTGTGGACAGAAAAACGCAGTCCCTCGGGATGAAGACTTTTCTCAAATCCCTGGCGCAATCTTGTCAAATATCCCAGTTATCTTTTATCCTGATTGTAGTGCAAATGCTTACTCAAGACCGGCCATCGTTCCCTTTTGTCCATCACAAAAGTCTCAATGCGATAACAGTCAATTTCTCACCATGAAGTTTCCCGATGCTCCATCCTTTGGAAATAATCATGAGGTACCTGTCGCCAGAAACGCCTTTGCTTCAAATAACAACAGGCAGTCAACAAGAGTTGCAAGAAAGGTGAGGAGAGGAAGACAACAAAGGATATTACGAACTTAATCATATTTTTTCATAAATTAGGAGCGAATGTATGCTACAGTTTGTTAGTGAATAAGACTAATTTTCAATAATCATTTCATATAAAGTAAATTTAGAACAAGATTTGCACAACTTGGTTATTTTTGTGATGAATTTGACAATGCAATACCACAAACAAAGTAATATTTTAAAAGGGCTCAATAAGTGGACTATCATTTTGATTTATGGAACCGCTGTTATCATCAAAAGTAATGCTACTTTTATCTTTTTAGTGGTTTGATATTGATATACTTAAGTACCTACATAATAATATAAACTACAGATGTATTGATTCATGATCTTTTTTATGCGAATAAATAATATAACAAAAATACAAAAAAAATTACTAGAAAATGCATTACTTTCGTTATTGATGTGCTAGCAGACTCAATTCAAGGGCAGTTAACCCTAACCCGCATCCCCTTTTATTATCCGTTGTAAATGTAATTATTAAAGTTTACATGTTTCATGTAATAAAAGAAACACCTCTCTCCCCTTTGTGGCCACATTGATACTTTAGCTCGTATTTCTCTACTAATTATCGAGAGAGCTAGGTCAAGATGGCAGAACTTTTTTTTTGTCAAACATTGGCGAGTATACTTCATCAGCGTAACAAAAATTACGATTTTCATGTGGTTTCGAATGAGCAATGCTTTGACATTCAGTAATAATATATAGATAATTTGATGATGAAGGAATTCTGGGCAATCTGAGAAATGAGTTAAATCTCTCTTCAGTTTTGCCTAAGTAGGGATAAATCTTATAAAATAAATGATAGCTTTCGTAACTAGACATTGATTTGCAGCCTTCACTACTCTGCGGTTAGTTTAATGGCCAAAATCTCTTGTAATTTTTCCATCGTAACAGATGTAAGATCACGTTTGATCAGAAAGGCAATCGATTAATATTTAAACTTAACACTAGCACTACATGCGTACCTTCACTTTCAACCATAAAGTTGGCATTCTGTTTTAGCATCATCAAATGATTCAGATAGCAAAAACTATAGTGCTTTAGAAGTTCGTATGGTGCAATTGCAACTGGTCTTGCAAACACTGATGATGATCAGTATCGTAGTATTATTTTCATCCAATTAAACACCATTTTTTATTGAAAACCACTCATAAAACCCAAGTGTAATGTATCATCATATCATATAAGATTTCTTGATATGAGACTAAGCATGCATTAGGACCGAACAGGCAATAAAAAGTTACTCAAAATTACAATAATACGCAACGACTTCTAATTTCGAAGAGCCATGTTTTACAACTCAAAATAAAAACAATAATAATTGTTGTTGTAAGGGATTTGATAATGTTCAATAAACTATTGAAATAAGATCCCTCAACAAGATATACGCCCGACTGAGGATCATGATGAGTGAGAAAAAGAAACCAAAAACTGTTAGTTATTACTACACCCCTGCACAAAATGAAAATCGAAAAAAATGGGCATTCTATATTTAAAAACAATGTGCATCTCATTTGAAACGTAAGCAAGGAGTAATATAATATGGTATTAAGTAAAACTAGTTCTCATGCACTACATTGTTGAAACATTGCAACTAACTCCTTCGTTGTTGGCTTGAGTGAGCAGCGACTGTTAAGAAAAATAAATATAGGAAGCATTTTTAGGTTACATAGCTTGATGATTGATGGTGATTATACACTTATTTCGAAGATGATACACTTTTCTCTCTCACTCTGCCCGTTTGTGAGTGTGTAAAAGCTTCAACTACTATTGCTTTCATTCAATAATGCTCGCAACGCAACAAGCACAATTCATTAATCATAACATGAGCCTCGCTGTTTGGTAAACTGATGGTGAGGGAACTCGTAATAATAGAGACAAAAGATATTAAAAGAATATTAATCTTCAAGAACATGCATATATGTACGTATTTACCTACTAAATAATATGTTCGTTGGCCACTCACGATGATACTTTTCCACTGAGGCGCAGAATCAAGGCTGTAAAGTGTAAATCCCAGCGTAAGGTCACCCATGCATTGATTTGTTTGGCCCAGTTAGTTTCTTTAAATTAATCTTGCGAAGCTCCGGAGGAACCGAAGCAAAGGATAAGATTCCAAAGTTTATAGAAGAAAGCGTCAAAATTACTATCTAAATAAACCATTTTGCTTATTTTGTTGATGTCAAACACCTTTGGCATTTCAAACCAGAGGAGCAAATTCATATTCGCGATGAAGTAGAGTGATGCTTGGAAAATGAAACTAAAATAATGTTTTGTAAACGTTAACGTCAAGTCATTAGCATCACTCATCAGAACAAATTGCAACGGAGAACAATGACATGCATTGAGTTCACTGACGATGAATGCAAATGAATCATAGCATATAATGTACAATTGCATTGCATATAAATCCCAACTAATTTTTAAGGAAGTATTCTTCCCTAAGTCACTGTTATAAATGCAAAAACTAAAGGAATGTAGCTGTGTACCCACGTACACATTAAGTTGGAACAAACAAAGTCTAAAACTGTTGCAACTCAGAGATCAAACAGTTTAAAACACATTTTTTTGTTTCATGGAAGAAGATGGTTTACATCTGTTCTTCTGCAGAGGCTGCCAAATATCCACTGCTTTGTTCATTTACTTTCAGTTGAGGAAGCAAATGCGCATTTCATTCATTCTATTCCCAATTCTAAAAGGGACTCCTCATCACTCCTCACCCTATAGGATAGTAGGTTATGATCACATCCAACATCATCACGGTATACCATTGAGCTTCTATAACCCAAGCTGTAAAAATATAGTTATGTATGTTCGGAGTTTATTTACGAAAGGAGTAAAGACGAAGAAAGAAAAGATATACAATGAGTTTTATAGGAAACGTTAATACTTTTGGTTTGATGATGATGCTAATAAAACACTGACTGAGATAGAAAGTATGTTGAATTCGTCTTAAAACGATTGTACTTTTACGCTCATAATATTATGTGTATTTCTGTTACTGATTAACAACGCCGAAAAAAGGGATGCTGCTTAAAGAAGCTACTGACTGACCATAAAAAACGAAGTTTAAAAACTGTATCACATCTTGAAGAGAGTAGGGTGCAAGGCAGAGAGTATGCACACAGACTAACTACTACACTCTGATCCTGATATGATGATCGTTAGGTGTAGAGGTCTTGTGATCATCGCACTCATCAGTTTTTCCTTTGCACTTGTAAGTAAATGCATTTTCTTCTACTTTTCTTCAAAAACCATTTCATTGCCAAAAAGGCTTTTCAGGCACAGGGAAGGGGAAGGGAATGATGTTCGAATGTGTGGATACACACAACATTTTACAACGTATATTTATAAGACGACGAAGACGTGTGGCTGTGATAATTTTGTAAACCATAACAAGGACATCTCATTTGGTTCATGGTCTTTTGGTAAAGTGAACATGTTTCGGATGCGTTGTTCCGATTTCAGTTACACTGATGGAGACAGGAACACCACGCTCCTCTAAGTTTTCCCCTGTTGATAACTGCCAGAAGAAGGGAAAAGTAAGATAAAAGTTTTAAATAGAGCATCAATGCTCAGATAGTGAAAACGACAGTAGTTTGTATGAAAAAGAGGTTTGGGTTTGACGTGATGTTGGACCTGTGTAATATTCTCTATTGTGGCTTCATTAGATTCAATTGAAAAATATGTGACTGTGAAGTACTAAAGTAAATAAACGTTAAATGGATTTCTTCGTTTGTTAACAAGTGATAATTAATTGCATAGTTTAAATCAACAATCATGGGTAACGTGCCATTCCTATTGATATCTATCAAAATTTGCTCATCGAGTGATGTAGTTAGTGGGCATTTAATTTGAAGTGTTTTATGATAAATTTAGGAAATTCGCCATCTCGAAGCGAGTTGCATGGAGAGCACATGTCAAGCTTAGCAAACGTAATGTTTAGTACCTAAAATATTTCTATTAATACTCCAGTTGGGTTTAGGCTAGCAAAAATTCATGATTCAAAGTATTTGCATGGTTTTGTAGAACCCAACCCAGGATGCATTTCCTCATTCGTACCCAACAAAATTTTCATCAGTGCCTTTACCAGGGATTCATAACGAGTACACGAGTACAGTACCAAGCGGTCCGATGGAACAAAACCATCAGAATCACAACCACCACGATTTCAGCAACAGGCGAGAAGGGGCTCATTCAGCAGAGCATCTGAATCCAGATCCAATGTATTCCATGGACTCTCTCAACGTCTGTGGGAATAATAACGCGAGCATTACAAGCAGCGACCTTCCTCCGTCCTCTTTATCACCAGCCAACTGTCAAGATCCGTGGAAGCCGCCTCCATTTGTAGATGAAAGTCTGCACTCGCAGTGCAGAAATCTGTCACGCTTGCACAAAGACTTGCATCATCATCACGAGGATGACGAAGGATTGTCATCAAGTACATTCGAAAGTGACTCTTTGAATCCGGATGCAACTCTTTCTGGAATGAGTCGCAGACTTCCCCAAACACCGCCTCGTAACTGCTCTCCACCAAAGCCAGAAGTGGCTGAGGAAGTCACAGAGACGTTTAAATTAGCTGCTGCTGCCCAAATTCCAGCTGCTGTTGTTACTCTCCCTCAAAATGGTTCCGCAGAAATGCCATCCACCTTAATTGACTACAGCATAACTATTAACGGTAGGAAAGTTTCTACTTCGGAGGAGACGCCATTGCCAATTATTCTTGCGTCTCAAAAAGATTCCGATATTTGTGGCCGGGGCATAAGCTCCAAAATTGGCATAACGTCCTCCGAACTTGGAAGCAATAGCAGTAATGCAAAAAGCAGGGGCAGAATGAAATCTCCGCCTCCCCCTCCACCAGTTTCTAAACTCAGTAATGGGAATGAAATTGAAAAGAATGGGAGTACAGTTCCATCACCACCATCTTCATCTCCACCCAGTTATAAGGAATTTAGTGAGAAAAAATCGTCCCCATTAAACTCCCTGTTTAACCGGAATGTTTATAGTAGTAATCTGAAGTCAAGCATTGAAATAAGTGAAAGCCAGGCAGTGTGCGGAGGTGAAGTGAATGTGATTCAAACCCCGTTATCCCAATCCCAACCTGAAAAAAATTCTTCCTCACGCAATGACCATGAAGCTCTGGCTCTAACAAAGTCTTCCTCGGAGAATGAGGATGTGAGTAAAAAGACAAAGAAAAAAATTGATGAGCCCATCTACGCCACTATTCGACGAAACACGGTCGCTGAAATACCACCGGCGCTGCGTCTTAATGAACAAGAGTCAAATATGATATTAGGAAATACAATACCCAGAAATGGTAAAACTGCAGATATCTCCCCAAAAACGGCTAGCAGCATCGCATCAGAAATAGCTCGCCGTGAAGAAAATAATGATATTTTAATCAGACCATGTGATGCATTAGGGATAGAGGCAGCTCAAGATATTGTTTCAAATCATGAGTATTCATCATTAGAAGCAAACAAATATGAGCCTACTAATGCGGTTACCAATTCTAGCTGTAGTAGCACTAGCCTGAGCACAACAACATCGAGTTTTAATTCACTCCTGCATAATAATCGTAAAGAAACGGTAGGTGAGCAGAATCTCGATGATGAGGAGTATCGACAAGCCCATACAAATAAGACTGAATTGGACTGTAAAGATGGTGCAGATGTTAATCACGGTGGTGCTGATGAAATCAAACCTGTTTCCTGTTCATCAAACGGTGAAATGTTAGACAAAAAAGGGGAGTGTATTAATAGTAAAGATGTGAACCCTTCCACTCAACGTGATGATGATGATGATGTTACTGTGGTAGAATGCTGCCAAACAAGCAATAAATTCTCGTGTTTGAATGGAAAGGCTGAGCTGAAGGGGGGAAATGGTGACATTGAGAGTGCTTCCGGCGACATGAAAAACACACTTGACTCTCCTTCAGGTGTCCCCATTCGAGATGAAACAAATTTGGCTATATTTGGAACAACCGAGAATGAAAGGGGAGACGAAATGGGTAGGGAAGCCACTCCACCTAAATCTCCCTCAATTTCATCTTCCGAGACGGATTCTGTCAACTTCAGATCAAAAAAGGATTCTATTTCTGACTTGAGCCGAGAGTTGGCATTTACTGAAATTAATAATCCAACTACAAATGGCATACTGAATTGCAACAGGATGAGTTTGTGCAGTCAACCGGATAATGAGCTGGACGTTGAAATATTTGGATGCTCGAAACCCATGCTGGATGTGGCGATTCAGGATCAACCGTTGAGCTGTAAAGGGAGTGATCATTTTTCAGAGTCTGAGCCCAGTGAGAATGAATATGATTTGAGTGAAATGGGAAAAATTTCTAAAAATACTTCCTTCTGCAGCGGAGGGGACTCCAGGAGATCTGAGTCTGTCTGCAATCCTGCGACTACAGATTCGATAAATAAGCATGAGTTAACTTCTTCACAGGAGAGTTCAAAACAAGAAACTGATTTGTTTAAGGTTTCGAAACAGCTACAAGACGAAATAAGCAAAAGTGAGCCATCATATCCTGCCCCAAAACTTAATGGGCATCATAGGAAACCTTCCATGACAAAAATGGATTTTGATTGCACAAAGAAAATAGGTAAAATTGCTTTTAATAATCTATGTATGCGCTCACCACATTTTTCATTATTATCAGTCGTTCTTTCCTTCTAACTCAAACCAATTATATTCCAGATGAAACACATGTCATCGCATCATCCGTTCCAAGTTGCAGCAGCCACCTAGAAAAAATCATTGCTGATAGGAAAGCATCATTTCCAGAACTGTATGTAAACACCGAAGCCATCCTCGCCGTCCGTAAACTTTCCACTGGAAGTGATAAATCTCATAATAGAGTACATGAATCCTCACCACCTAGACGAAGTCTAACTGGTAGCTTTTCTGAAGTATCCCGAAATACTACAGCGAAAGATGCTTCTGGTGAGCCAAAGAACAAAGACGACAAGCCACCCTTTGCCAATGATTTTCTCCAAACTTTGGGAGAAATATATGCAAGCAAATCCAAGTTGCTCACAAATAAATTGCAAGCGCAAGTAGTCAACCCAACTTCTTCTAGTCCTAAAGAAAAGGAATCGGTAGTTATTCTGAGCAAGGAAAAAGCTCCAGAACCTTCCATTGAAACGGTGGAATCATTTGAATGTCAAGATCGTAGCATTTCAGAGTACAATATATCGCCTCGATCAGCCAGGGAAGTTGTCACAGATTCCCTCTTAAATTGCAGTAGCATGTCCTCAAGTCTCTCGCAAAAGAGTATTGTTACAATCCAGGAAGTGGATGAGAAACCTGCACCTGTTCCCTTTAGTGCAGGTGTTGTTACACGTAGCTCCCCTGAAGTAAGTCAGATTAGCTCGGTGGAGGTTACAGATGGTGACATAGTTATACCTCGTCTTAACCAGTCAAAATCTTTAAACAATTCTGCGACCTACAAAAAGAAACCGACGTTTATACGGGGAAGAGTTTCAAATGGCAACTCTTTGCCCTGTGTGGAAATCTTTGAGCCACCTTGCCATCCAAGAAAAGAGGATTTTGTTGCGGAAAGTGGTTTGAAGGTGAATCAGCTTGTTGAGCAACCCAATTTCCCAATTCCGCCTCCAATGCCACCTTTACAATATTGTCAGAGTACATCAGATTCTTCTGCATCTGCATCATCCTCCATTGGGGATCCATCAGATATTCAAGATAAAGGGAAATCAACATGCTTAGACGGCCGCGAAGCGAGTAATAAAAAAGTAGCTCAGAATGGAACTCGCAGCTCACCAGAAAAAATTGTTCCGAAAGTGAACGGAAATGTATCGTCTGAGTGTTCTCTAGTGGAATTGTCCGTGACGACTCATAAGTCAACGTCAGATGCAATTATTGTGGAACTCAAAAAAGCTCAAGCCAAAAAGTTGCGGGCTATAGGTATGCCCTGTTGTGAAGTCGCACTGAATTATTTAAAATACATCCATACTAATATACTAAAAGCAAAAGGATTGCTTATAAAAACATACATGAGTCATTTTAAATATTTTCAGAAATCAGGAGGGCCGAGCCAATGTTAATTGATTTTCGTAGCGATCCCAAGATACCTGATGACACCAAACCAACCTTGTCAAGAACTAGGTAAGTCTGTTATCATCTTACCATCCATTCCACTATCTATTAAATGAAGTGTCAATGTGTCTATCGAAATGATGTGAAGAGCAGCAGCACATTATTATAACGCAAGTACAATTATGCCATGTTAAACTGTTGTATTGGATCGTTGCACACATCTACATTATCGTCTTCATTAGAATTTGATGAATTTACTAGTATTTCCACTACTGTTCCACTGTTGTATAGGCGGGGAAAGATGTATGTTGGTGGTACATGCTCATCACGGTATCAAATTATGAATGTAAAACAGATCTTGCTATCAAAACGCACGCATGAAAATCCGCTATAAATACTGCCTCACTTTTTCAAGAACTACAATTTGATGAACAAGATAACCACATACATTTGAAAGAGACGAAACGCATTGTAGCGTAAAACATACTCTTGCTTTCTCAGTTAATTACCAACTCAAGTTCACTGTTCAGAATATTCGCATACCTTCACATAAATAGTGCATTATATTTGCAATTTGTCTTCCATATGTAGCGAATGGGTTGAAAACAATTAAAAAGTCATAAGCTTGACTAGTTGGACTCATTGTTAGGGTGCAATGCCTGAAATGATGGCTTCCTAATTTCTCATAAGAAAAAGTCCTATATTATATTAGTTCAGTAATATGTCGGTATCAAAATCAACGATCGTTTTGATTCTGTTATGTCGCTACCGAAAAAAGTATATAAAATGCAGCAAACAAATTCATAATGGGCTAGCCAAGCACTTGAAGCACCCATCTCTAGAGGAAAATGCGAGCGTAAAAAATAATGAATTCTATTTGCATTCAGGATCCACACTTCATATAATACCTTCTTAGGTATGTAGTTGCTTTTTAAATCGCTCTTTTTATGTGCATTCATTTCATTTCTTACACATTGCTTTTGCACGTGTGAATTAATTAAGGCCTCGTTCGTACAGCACTCATTCGTTCTATTTCCATGCGGCGTGAATTGTATGTACGCTTTTGAGAGATTCAAGGGTCTGACGGCTCTGAGCTTACCTCATTTGCAGTACATTGCTAATGAGTTGACTTGTAAGTAAACCCTTTCAAAAATGTTTACTCAAAACAAGATTGTTACTTTTCAGCTCTACTTTCATTAGCGTGAGCCTAATTCGCCTCACAGCCACCAACATTAGCTCCGGTAATCTTATAGTGGAGATACTAATCTTACTCTATTGCGATCGATTGATTTAATGAAAAACCATTCCGAACATAACACGAACACACTTATAAATGCAAGTTCCCAATTCGTGTTCGATAATACTTTTATTAGTTTTGTCTTGAAGACTGTTGTAAACCCTTTTGTTTTAACTTACAAATATCAAGCATAATACTATTATTACGTCGGACTAGGGAGCACCGTTTATTCTACGCAATTGTTGGCCTGCGTTGTGATTTTTATGCTTATTATGATTGGCAAACAAGCAGACTGCCAGATAAAAAAGGGAGAAAATGCTAAATATTCAGCACCTCAACTTCGATCAGATTACGCTGCTCACACTGCCCAATATACTCCATTAGCGTGCCATATCATATTTTGCTAATAAAAGCATGTTGCTCAAAGAGGAAAAAGCTATCAAAGCTCACTTTCAACAAAAACTCGACTCGAGGCAATCGGGGATCCTATCATCAGCTTCTCAGCATTCGAGAGAGTTGAATGAACCTATGTATTTGTTATGTGGTGGTGTTGTAGGATTTTTTTTTCTTCAGAAAAGAGATGTACCAGGTGTTTTAATTTAATCATGAGACTTACTTTAGCCAACACAACTAAACGTACTTACCTGCACATCAACCACTATTCGTACATGTATATTCATGGGCATAAACATCTCAATATTACGTATATATATGTATTGCAAACTCGCATACTACAAAATGTGGACTGTGCACTGCTTTCCAAAAAAATATATGGGTAACATTAGACATGACTGATGCGAGCTTGGGGATGCGATCCCATCACATCATAACATAACTGCAAGAATGAAAAAGAAATTTTTAAATGCATATTACACTGCTCAGTTCAGCACGACTGACATGTCCCATGTTAAAACCTTGTAGACTCTGCCTCTACGCTGGGATTGGCTTAATACATGTAAATTGTTGGTTGAAGCCTTCAGGTGTAGAATATATTTTTTATTCATTAGCGTTATTAGTTATTAGCCGTTCATTTGCGACTAAATGAATTCTGCTACACGTAGTGGCAAACGGAATAGACGAGTTGACCTGCTGTGATGCTGTGATTCATCCGTATCTTTGTCATCTTCAGTTCTATGGAGGCACGTAGATATAGATGATGTCAACTATTTGTTCCGTTTTCGTCATTCCTCACCACCCTCACCTTCGGAATAAGTTGGGTTGTGTACACAGTGCACATTCATATCGTTATCAACACCAAGTTCAGTGATAACACTCCATTCATCAAATAATGTGGTTATAGTTTCAAAGTGCGGAGATCTCCCGAGTTTCATATGAGTGAACCCGATTAAAAGTGAGTGTAAGTAATTCTGTGATTTTCCTTTCGTTTGCTTTTCGTGCAACGCAGTTGCAACGGAAAGTTGAACCTAATCTTTTATTTTTACATCAGATCAGCATCATACAAGTCTGAACATTCATCGTAAAGATATCGTAATCTTTCCTAAGCGCTTCAGATTCATATATATTATGCTGATTTCGTAACAAAAAGCTAGTTCATGCACTTCTGTTTTAATACTCATCACATTAATGCGTCATTCATCTGCCATTCATCGATGTTACATGCTCCATTAAAATTCTAAATGCAGAATGGATGAGAATATTATTATGCAGCAGGGGACAAAGTCTCAGCAAATTAGAAGAGCAACGAGGCATAGGCAGAAGTCAGAATGCACATCCGAGGAAATGAAATTAAAGAGCTGGTTGAGTGAGAAGAGAAGTAATAAAGTAAGAACCTCTCTCTCTCCTCCTCGGTTTCCTTCTTTTACCATTGTTGTCATCCTTCTTCCGTCCGAGATTTCATGTGTTGTACTGGTTGCTATATATGCTAAAGGTCTGGCCTTTTGTACATACTTACATAGATATATATTTTGTGTGTTACTTACATCTTAAGGAAAGTTTTTAGGATTTATAGTTACTACTCCTGGTATAAGGTATAAAAACCATCTGCACGTAGGCACGTCTCTTCTTCCTATATCGCATTACAATGTATTGCAGCTTGCAAGAAGGCATATTGGATCCACAACTATTTTTCTTCAGCAACCATACATATTGCACGCTAGAGAAGTACTGCTGCTGCTAGCCATTGCATTAGAAAGTATTAAATGTACGTACAAGGGAGTACGCATATTTGACACATCGCATAGCATAAAGATTTACTCAGGCAGTAGTATTAGTCATATGTGTCCATTTGGTTTGGAGTTAGCAAAGTGCACAACAAGAGTGGACTATTGGTTTGGTATTGGCATTCCAATAAATTATAAATCTATCACGATCACGATAAAAAATGGTCATCATAATCATGTCTTCTAATAATATAAGAATTTAACTTTGCGAACTGTAATAAGTAGGGACTGCAATTCAAGTTTAACATGTCGTAGAGTAAGAAAAAGAACGGAAATTGAAGTGAATTCGTGTAACAGTATCAAATCAAGGAGTTGACTGCAATGTTGCAATATTATAAAATTGCGTTTGTGTAGACAGGACAGTTGCGTTGCAAGTTGCAGTATGAGTTGATGAAATGAGTGGTTTAAGTAATCTCCATGTAAGGAAGTGGATAACAAAATGCTGTGAATGGTGAAATGAAATGATTGAGCCCTCTTGCTTAGGGAGAATTAGAATTAGAGGCTCTGTCAACTTCATTGCGGAATATGGTCAAAACTAAAGCGTCAACTACTTCTCAAGGTTTTTGACTGGTTCGTTAGTTTGCCATATTTTGTCTTTTAGTTAAAACTATGACGATTTTGGTTCTTTAAGTTTATCCATTGACACTTTATCAGTACCCTGAAAAAGATTAGGTATATTGGCATAGTACATAATACGTGGCTTCGTGAAATATTTATATGTTGAAACATATTGGTTGAAGTCCTGAGCTTGAATTAATTTGTGTGTGCTTTTGTTATGGTTTCTGTTAAGTAGACCAGAAGACTTACCAAGTGAGCGAGTGAAACAATCAACAATCAGTGAAATACAGGCTTCCAATCCTCAAAGTCAACACTCTTTGACGGATATAGAACATCTAGTAGATCCACCGGTGAAAGCTATTGTAAATGGAAAGCATTCAAATAGCATAGTTGTAAGTGTACTTTTCATATCTAAGCTCGGGGTTTTAGTTGTTAACATGTGCTAAACAATATTGAACTTTCTCCTTGTCTCTAGGTTAATTCAACACCTATAGAGGCCGTCAATAACGAGAGCTTAAAGCGAAATAGTCGGCTTGGTGGTGTTCAAACAGCGAAAAAATCATCTGCCCGGGGAAACATTATGTCACCTTCATTATCGGGCAATTACACGGAAATGAATGGTATTGACTCCGAAACCATGGTAAGACTTAATGTAAAACTGTCTTCTTGTTAGAAGAAACTAATAAGTTGACTGCAATGCTTACTCAACTTTTACATGACTACTTAGGGCGCTTCAAGTATTCACGAGGACGAACTCTCCGGACAACTTCAGCAGAAGGAGAATCATATTAATGAATTACACGGAAATGTGGAAGAAATCCAGACTTCGAATAAATTAGATGGTGCCAGTTTTAGGTAAAATACCGTGATTTTAAGATTCCTTAAGAATGTAGGGTGACCAGTAGTTAACTTTTACCAATGTTTTCTTTTTGAATTTTCAGGAGGGTACTAAATGAGTACGAAAAGACCTTATCTATGTTTATTCAGCAAATAGATCAGCTAAAGCAGCGTATGGACGAAGCAGAAGCTGAGAAACAGACGTTAATTAAAGAAAGAGATCAGGCCTTAGAAGATCTTAGAAACGTTGAAAGTGCCTTTTCTGATGTCCACAGGTAACTCATTACAAGAGTAACATTAAGGTTGAAAGTCTGAAGGAAGAATTTGTACTCATAATGATATTCCAAAACTTTGAAGAAAATATGAACGAGCCAAAGCACTCTTAGAAAACATGAAATCAAATGAAGATTCGCTAATTAGAAGAGACCAAGAAATGTTGCAGAGAATCCAAAATCGCGATAAGAAAATCGACATGATCAAGGAGAAAGCTCAAGACAGCATAGAAAAGTGAGTAAACTGATGAAATATTATGTTTTGAATCTTAAATATTCGTAATACATGATTTTCACTGATATATTCTATTTTTTTTGTTGAATTGTAGAATGCATTTGGACTATGAAACACGTATAAAGGAAATGGAGTTCGAAAATGCCAAACTTCGAGCACAGTACCGAAAACTGGAGATGAAACTGAGTACTTTGGAAAACGATGTTGAGCAGAAGGCCAAGGAGAATGCCCAACTAAGCGCATTATGTGACGAGTTGATAAATGGACAAGTGGGGCAAGTATAACATGCCCAGTGTTAAAAACTTAAATTATGCATCCATTTTACAAATATATTTTCCCGATCAAAAAAAACTAGGCGTGCGTGCTTTAACTGAAAATGCGGCGATTGACGTATCAATTTTATTTGTTTGTTAGTTGAACGAAGTTTTTTTGTTGTTTTATTCTAGTTTTTAAGTGCATTCTTACTAACATTATCATTTGTGTAAAGCGTAACTCTCATACAAACTAGACGTTTCATCGTATCGTGTTATATTTAATGTTGTGTATATTCCTCTAGAAATCATCTCTTGTCAAGTCTCACTACTTGCAAGGGTTTTGTCCAAGAGTGCAATGTTTTTCTCCAGTCTTCACGAGAGCAAATCAATAATGATAGTTACACCGCCGAATAACTGTGTAAACTCGCTTCTAGTTTTAAAAGTTTTAAACGTTATACCTATAGTGTTTTATACAAATATATTGCGACTCTAGCTTTAGATATATAGTATTTGTACATATGTGTAGGTTGGTAGAGCAAAAGAAGCAACCTCAACGATTCTGTTCAGTTTCCCGTATGTATCGTTTATAGGACTGTTTTGATTTTGAAAAACCTTCGGTCAGACTAGAACTTGCATGAATGAATCATCTCATCATCATTATCACCATGCATTAGATCAGGATGAGGATGTATGATACGCGATTCCTATTATTGAAAGAGGTACAACAAGTAGGCAATCTTTTTGGGGAACCGGTAAATCGAAATGTGTATTTCCCTACATAACACATGAAAATCAAATAATAAGTCGCTATAATTTTGTACACCTTATAAACTTGTAAAAACGTAATAATGTATTTGCGATGTATCTTTTTCTTTTGATACACCAATTATAAATCAGCTTTTTGCTGTGTCAAATAAATCATAACGGGTGAGAAAGTAAAGCAATATACGTAAACTTCAAACAATATGCTTATTTGTGGCTGTTGTACAAAACTTGTGGTTTGAATGTGTCAAATGAAATAGTAAGCTGGTGGAATAATAGTGGGAAAGATTAAGGGACGCAGCCAAAAGGAACTCAAACCCATGCTAGTTTTATCGTTTAAATTGCTTCTATTCGGAATACGATGTGCGCTGTACAGTTTTATAGACGTCGAGCTGTATTAATAAAAACTTCGTTTGAAATAGTTGACTTCAGATCTTATCGGTGAATGGCTAATTTTTTTTGCATGCAGTAGGGTTTGATTTGAAAAACATTAATGCATTATACAGCTATCACATTTCTTTTACATCAATGAGCTGTGCTCGGGATTTACTTATTTTCCGACTCTGATCGGTCGGTTTGATAAATGAAAGGGATCCCATAATTCTGCATGATTTGAAACATTAGATACTGATTTCACTCCGTATCTTGTGTAAACTTTATAAAGTTGTTCACTTTGCATTACAATGAAACAAAGATATACACAAGATTCATATACAATCTCATATTGCCCAGTAGCCAAATACATTGTGAATAAAACTGACGCGCTAAAAGGTATAAAGTGTAACCACAATAGCAAATACTCCTAGAAGTAGAAGCATGTATTTGTGCCTTGCTGAAACCTACTCGTTTAGTTCACGTGTTTAGATTACATCAAACCAATGAATTTTTGGTTTTCAGCGTGTTATAAATAAACTAATTTAAAACTGAGATTCCAGTAAATCGCAGTCAACCTCTATTGTACGTTTGTGGTCACTGACTGATACATGATGAATACAAGTCAACCAACATTTGCGGTTCCATCACTGCCGACCCGTTTTCAGAAACAAAATTCTCAAAACAATCAGCAAAGGGGACGTGGTGCTCATCGAGGTTTCAATCATCGACCTCCACGTGGCGCTCATCATAATTCCCAAGGTAGGCAACAAGGCGACTACCATGGACAGTCAAGGGGTCGCGGCCGGGGTCAATTCCGTGGTGGCAGAGGTCGTGGTCAAGGCGATGGTCGTGGGTCTGGTCACCCCAACAAACAGCACTATAAGCAACAACCAATACCCGAAATCAAAACCAAGTTTTTCTGTTGCGCTTGCGATCGAGCATTTAAAACTCAGGAAGAAAAGGATGAGCACGACTCCGAGCATATTGTTTGTGGGTAAGGAGCCTTTGTCTTCAGATTGTTGCATGAGAGGAAAGGACAATCCTTAAGAATATAATGCTCCAATATAATCTTGTTTATCATAGTTTGAATGGCTGTCAATTTGAAGCTCATGCCTTGGTTGTTACCAAACACGTCAAAATGCAGCATACTGACGGGCTCTATGAACGTATAAAGAATTTGAACACACCTGAAGATATTAAAGCCTGGAAGGAAGAGCGGAAGAAGAACTTTCCGACCCTAGAGAATCTGCAAAAGAAGGATGATGAGCGAAAGGAGAAAGAAGAACGGAGGGAAATTTATGGCTTGCGAGGTCGTAGTGCTGCATTCCAACCCTCGCAGGGGGAGCCAGTTTTCAGATACAAGATCCCTCCCCCCGACAAAATAAACCAGATGCACTATTACCTAGAGCAAAGAATGAGAAAAATTGAGTACCGACAGGGAGACGGGTGGATGCATCGCTCTTTTGCTCCGGACTTGAAGTTCAGGCATATACGTGTTCCTTTCGCGTCGATGAATAAGTCACCAATAGTGACACTAGAGAGTTTCTACCTGAGCGTTAAGAAGGGAAAGGACGGAAAGCTAGAAAAGGAGAAGAAAGCAAAGTGGAAGGGATTCAAGGTTAAAACATTGGAGCTTTTACCAGACAGTGAATCCGATGCGGAGGATGAAGCTCTTCCCATATCAGA
>JAQGAP010001820.1:0-17808 GCA_034697805.1 Orchesella bifasciata
ATTATGATTTTACACATTTTACCAGAGCAGAGGGATTCCACCTCATAAATTTTTAATGGTTTTTTGATGCCATGCCAATATGAATCTTCTCTTCTACATTCACAGCAAGCAAGCGATATCTAACCATAAAAGTATAAGAATTTCTGACGAATCAGTCAGTATACTTAATCTAGAATATGACAATTATGACATGAACAATGTTATACAATGTTTGTCTTGAGATTTCATTCAATAGTCACGCACGATGACGGAGAGTGACAAAACCATGAAGAAGTTCATGCTTTTTGCTGCCGGAGGACACAAAAATTGATGCAGAAATAAGCTTCACTCTGCAGACGAGATCACAACTTACATTACATTAATACTCGTGGTGTAACCTTTCCACTCTTGCTAAAAATGTTTGAGCAGCAACCCTCCATTAATATTCGAAGGTTGGCAGTAATGCAAGCATATATGTATATTTAATGTAAGACATACCATAGACACAGGAGGAAAGTCCTCTCTTTTGTAGTAAGACGGATACTGAATTATCTCTCCCATTTTTATCCTTTATTTGCGTCCTGTGTATTTTTAACTTCAATCAAGACGTCGGCACTATGATATTTATTCGCGATGTTTTGCTGTCCATTTAACACTAACGACGTATAGACGTTGAAGTATAACTGATATTTATGAAGGTATATTATATTTTAAAAGGGAGGTTTGACACGAGCATTATGTTCAGTATATGTCCGACAAAGAGAAATGTGAAATTACAAGAGAATAAAACCTGCCTTGAAACAAAATAAAAACAATGCATTTAACTAGAAAAAATAGGGCTGAAGCTGAACGTCAACAACGAAAACAAAGTAGAAATCTGAACAATAAAAATCAACTCATGAATCTGACGCTGAGGGTCCAACATAATGCACTTTTTGGCTTGGATGGATTTATTTTAAACGTCCTAGTTGATTAGTTGTGAATTGATCCTCCACAATTTAGAATCGACGGGTCACGCATTTGCTTATGAACCCATCCATCTTACGAGTATAGCGATTAGGTAAAATTAAAATTAAATGATGAACTGGGTCATAAGTCGTAATGCGGATTCCACTACTTCGTTACATCAATTGTCATTCATTTAATCCTTAGCATAAACTACGATAAACTGAGCAGTTGCAAATTTTTATTTCAAACAACAAGTGGGAACAGCCCTAAACTCATCTGTTGCAAAATGCAAGCTATCGCAGAATAACACAGGGCTGTAAGAGTTTAAACAGCATGAAACGACAATAATTCCATCCCACTCGTTACCATCTTACTCAACTAATTTCTAGATACATCACACTCAAGTCACACATTTCACAGCCTTGTCACTTGCTGACTTGCATAACCATTGTAATCATGATTAGTATGCTCAAAGGTTTCAGCTGCAGGAAAAGGCTTTTGCGCCTATTGAAAAGGTTTTTGAGAATCTCAATATTATGTAACCCTTGTCTTATGTAGCTTCACACATGATAAAACTCTTTCCTATGCGCTGACAACTCAGAAAATGATCTTTAAACAAAATCACGAGCACATAAGATGACTTAAAGTAGCTCACATATATACAATTGTATTTACTTGCTACAAACTATCAGATCACAAACGAAACTTGAGCTGAGTTGTCATTTAAAGTCTCTGTAATTACGAAATTTCTAATAAACCATGAAATTGGAAGTACAATTGAAGGAAAATGATGAACTGAATACCAAAACCCAACCAAATGTTCTGAATGAGTTCAAAATGAATGCTACATCATGAATCGGAAAAGTCAACAGCTTTGCCAATTGTTCAGCGAAGATTAGGGAGATAAAGATACGCCTCACTTGTTTGATGCACACAAGAAACTCAGATATTATGTTAGATAACAGCAATATCGCATCAACTGACTGGAAACAGCACAGCGCAAATTATCGCCACGACAATATTCATACTTTATTTTTATTACTAAACTGAAAAAAGATAAGGGGATCATCAACATGAGACTGATGAACCTACCGACTGAATCCAAGCTAATATCTACCACGCTACCTGGATATGAATACTATGCACGCACGTTTAAAATGAGATGAGATTTACAATCCAAATTGTTATCGCGATTCACTATTATTATGGTAGATTATTCCAGCAATATATCACGAATGCATAGATATACATACATAGGTATGTTTATTTAATATTTACTACGTGGTTCCATTGCCGGATTTTCACCTCTCCATGACGCATGGTAGAATTCAATCAATCAAGTTAGGCAGCGCAGAGCCCTGGTTAGGTATGTAATATTATGTAACTGCAGATCCAATACGAAAACATAATAGGCATGTAGATAGGTACATGTGTATTTTGAAAGTTGTTATGCTTGTAAATATTAGTGGAAAATGAAAGCTAAAGACCTATGTGGTTAGCACATGATGGTTGGCACTGGTAAACCAAAAAGAGTTATTTGTTTTCACATTTCACACAGTAAAAAACTTTACGAGCCCTTATCAATGTTTTTATTTGAACTTTCCTTGACAAAAATATTAAGCTGTCCCTCTTTACCGTGAGTACAGCTCTAATCAGAAAGCAAGAATTTAAAATGCATAAGATGAATGCAGTTTGAGCATTTCATTTTCGTAAGTGACAAAATAAGAAAACAGTTACTGATTGTCATTTGTGAATGCTTAACAATCTGTCGACGGTGAGGGTGACAATTGCGCGTATTGTTTACATCCATAATGATAACATTTATATCCGTGCTTTGATTGCATATTGCAGAACACTTCAAATGTAAAGGTGGGATCAGTGTGTTTATGCTGATGCACGTATTTACGCATGCCATTTACAATGTCAATGTCGAAATCTGATATGCTCACAAATCTTAAATACATGCTATTAAGTAATGCAAAATATATGACTACGTGACACAACTTACAACCATTCTGCACTCCATTTTTCAGGTACATAGTAAGAAAAGTGTGCTCAATACAGTACAGCGCATTTTTATTTGAGTACGAAATCAATTTGGCAGAAAAGCATAAAGCATTCCCTAAAAAGAACCGACACTTCATCTCTGACATTA
Organism: Orchesella bifasciata; assembly: GCA_034697805.1. Taxonomy (NCBI): domain Eukaryota; kingdom Metazoa; phylum Arthropoda; class Collembola; order Entomobryomorpha; family Orchesellidae; genus Orchesella; species Orchesella bifasciata. Next base: position 3,083 of record JAQGAP010001820.1, read on the forward strand.
ATAAATAAATAAGTTATCTGTAACTACATTGGCTTACCTGTGTTTTCTCGAAGTTCTCCCTCTCCAACTCCAAGCTATTTTTCTTGGACTGGAACCGTGGTAACTGCAGCGACATGTTTAACCGATATCTTTAAACAGTCTCACTTTTACACTAAAATGTACACAAGAAAACGAAATCACTATCGGTGCACTTAAGCAAAATGTTCAACATCATTTACTTCAATTTTAATCGATTTGTATGTGATTGTGATTTTACATTACAGTTACATCAACCATATCCTTTAACACTTCTACACAGTATGACTTTATCCGTCACAAGACTGATCTACAACTGAAGTATAGTTAAGAACCACTATCACAACCATAAGGTAGATGTAAGATAGAAATCCATTACTATATGATGGAGAGATATGGGCGAGTAGAGAGATTATTAACAGGTGGTTGAAGGTCTTTTCTTATAGAAACACATTAAAAGGCTCTATGCTCTCTTGCATCCATTTAGTAGCTAAAGTTTGAATAATGGATCAACCTATGGAAATCCAATCTTCTTCTTCCTTGACGGCAATTAAGGCTTCCGATTAGTCTTCCTGTGGTACAATACACAATAGGTATGCATATTAAGTGCTACTCATGTCTTAACGCTTCTCTCCAAACTTCTCCAGTTTTATTAAAGCGGATTTACAGAAATCCCTTCCATTTACACTACACTTTGCCACGTATTAGACTAAATGCAAACATAAATAGCGTATAGTAACAAAGTTGACATTAGACTGAGGCAGGAAGCAGCCCCATGCACAAACTAAGATGGACTGAAACAACTCACTGCATTTTTTATAATGTATGCATACTATGACGTCTCAGGAGAATAAAAAATTGGCTAAGTTTCAAATACTGTGAAAGGGATCTTAAACGCCAATTTCGAAATACCTTTAGTGAATAATTGTGGGAGGATAATTGCTAAACCTCAAAACTAAGGTAGATATAAAAGGATGTAGATGCGTAAAAGATTTTTAAATCGTATCAGAGATACAACTCGCGTCAGCATCGCTATCAGGCGTTGTTTCTTTAGTTATTAGGGCTTACATAAGTACTGCACACAGAGTCGGTCGCGTGTGTGTGTCTCAAGCGAGCAGTAATGTAATTTCACTATGGATGAACATGTCTACATTTTACTTTGCTTGCTTGCGCCTACTCACTGCACTTGCCTTCTGTGACTTGACTTGGGCATTTTTCGCATTGACGATTTGATGGTTCAGAAATTCATAACATAGAGCAGTAGATTAAAGCAGGAAAACTAACAAAAGAATGGAATTTGGGAGAGATCAAGGAAATGATATGATGACTAAGAGGCATATCCTACTAACAAACACAGAAGCATGAGCTCACAACTCCCTATATTTTGCTACCATATTTTGGCTGACTTAACAACCCATCATCACATTCATCGCAAATGAAATGACGCATTAATCGAAACTCAGTCAGATATAATGGGAGTTTCAGTGCAGAAAATTAGGCAGTTAACTTCTATTCGTTGCTCATAATATTGCATTTATCGGTTTTTGGCTACGTAAGAAAATTACGGACGTAAAGTAACCCAAAGTAACCTACTAATACCACCAACCAACTTATGAGTACTCAGTACTGAAACCCCCAAGCTTTAATAAGCTTTGATGCGATAAAATAAAGCTAACAAAAATGCTACCGGGGAATTGTGTCGTCAGACATACTCTTATTATGAAAACTAGATACTAGATAGCAACTTGTCAATACATAGTCAACACGTTTCGTAACTCAAGTCCATGTGTCACTTTCTGACTTCCAGCTCTAAGCCGTCCTATCTTGATTTCGCGTTTCATTTCGTTCTATGGACATTTAACGTGTAAACATTGATTTCCTGTCAGAAAGCTCACATAATATACCAAGCTCTTGTTTGCTTGCGCTTGTGTACCCTACTTTTAACTTTTTGCATGACAATATCGGAGTTCCGAATGGACGGATATTTTCTGTATTGCGAATTTTGTCCGAAATGAAACGTCTGGAATGGAACCGTTGTCACACATTTTCCTTACATGTCCAAGAGTTAAGAAAAGAAAAACCAAATGTGATATCGATAATTAAATCTGATTAGAATATGAATAATAAATTATGCATGCAAGCTTTCGTCAAAACAGGATGCACAATTTTTGTTAAAAACTTTTTATGCACATATTCTATTCAAAATTTCATCACTTCTTCTTGGAATTAGATTTCGAAAACAAAGAATCGGCGCACGACAAATAATATTCATGACTTGAATGTTAAATCTTGATAAAACCTAAATATCACCACAAGAATGTCATATCTGCACTTACTCTAATTTACAGGATGTTACTTATCAAGCGGAAAGGAAATGACTGTCACATTGATTTGTGATTCAAGTGGCCTTGAAAATATTGCAATTCGGTAAGTATATTCTTTCCTTCAAAGTTTACAGAAGCCAATAATAATCTATTTGAAAGTACATTATGTACATATATCATTAGGAATTCATGGAATCAGAAAGAAATAAAAAGAAGAAGGATATGAATGTCAATCAAAACTACCTTTATTGAGCATTCGATTTCAAAGATTGTTTGTTGGAAAGCATAAGCGATTTCTTCAAAAACATCCCCTTATCTCAAAAATAGAATCAGCTTTGAACTGAAATATTTAGATGCTCACCATTTGTTATTACAATTATCATTATGCGATTACGGACAATTAGCCATTCAACCACGATCTATTATCCCTTTAAAGATATTATATTAAGCTCATGTGGCCCTGCCCATCATGCTGGTAGTATCTATGGCATGTCTATTCAGTAAATATTTAATACATGTCATGATGATCAATCACTTTTTCTCTTGCATGACATTTCAGCAGCTTCCGGATAAGTATGTAAGCATTTAAAACTAGCTATACCACCAGATAAATACTTCTGATTAATTGCATGAAAGTTTGAAATAGCGCAGCCCCATGCACATTTACACACAGTTGTTGCTCCTGTAAATATTTGTCATGTATGTTACACAAACAAATATTAAGCTTAATCTGAGTCATAAATGACGACGAGGATACAGAAAAGTTTTCGTTCTGGGAATTACACGAAGTACGTTTCACCACAAGATTTGAGGCTGGATTTTCCATGTTAATGGACTGAACGGTAAACTGAGCTATTTTGGTAGCAAAGCTCCCTTCTATTATCTCATCATCAGCAACTGATGACAAAGTCACGCTACGAATAACCAAACCTACGTGTAAAACTCGTGAGCACTACAAACCAACGGCAGCAGAAAGTGAGCTATAAATGGAAATAAGTCCAGGACCAAGACCGGAAACCAGGGAAGCAAAGGAAGGAGGGATGATTTTGAAAAAAAAAACAATGTATAAAAAATGAAGCCTAATACGCTATTGGACACACACTAAAGTATACAGGCAGTAAGCTGTTAAAACAGGAATACTACTATATCATTGCCAATTGACATTTTGTGGTCACTCTATAGATTTCGATGTACAAATCACAAAATCGACTATTCTATTGAAAATTGTTTATAATACACATCTAACCCATTGAAACCGTCAATGGTATCCATTTAACTAAACTTAATACATCAGTCTCAATCACTTGAACACTAAATCTTAATGAAAAAGATTTGTTTACCTGAAATCTATCTTCGATTAAGCTGCCAATGATCCACCTTGTGGAGTAGCAAATGATGATGCACTCCACTCACCGTAACATCAATAGTATTTAGGCGTAAGTTGACATTCACATTATCTGAGCAATCCCATCTTGTCATGCACTACAGTGTATACCCGTAGCACAATTTAAACTGTCAAAGAGAAGCTACTTTGTTCTTTCCACTGATAACCATTTATTTACCGAAAGGATGGATGACAATCTCAACACAATATTTGACACTGCACCACTGTCAGCAGTCTTACTCCTTGCCTATTGTGGCAGAGACTGGCATTTACTCCAACTCTTTATATAAAGAGCTAATTTTTTCACTATTTATATTAGTTTGTCCTCCTCATCCCCTTTTCAACTCGGAATTAACAGCAGCTATCACTCAAACTACCACAACATCAACATGATCCTCGTCATCAAAGTAAACGTCTTTCCCTGTGACATTCTTCCTTACTGCCTACACACAAACACAGGCACACACATTTCTCCCAACTCTTTCTCGCTTATAATCTCTCTAATGCTCTTCTTCATAAAACGAACGTGCGTTGGAAAATGTATGAATGTAAATAGATACGTCTACTAATACAGGCTCATTGCTGCGCTAGACAAACCATTTGCTAAACAGATCGGGGTTTTGCTTATGCATAATATGTACCTCCAGTGTATACTCTCCTCAAGTATAACTCACTATGACTCAGTTTCAGTCACAAAGAAGTCGCATTATTAGAAACTCTGTGAAAATGGCACTAAAAGGAACGCACGTAACATACATAAGCAGTGAGAGCTATCGTAAGTTGTGTCTGCAAAACAGTTCTTGTGGCACATAGGAAAAAAGAGATAAGACGAGAGTCAAGTAAATAGCCAACTAAGTGATTATTACTAGAGTCTACCACCTTTAACTCTTCTACAACACGTAGTATTTGAGATTTTGTGATACTAATACTTGACTTACGGACAAGAGACCAGTTTTTGTACCCTATTCACACATGTAGAGGATGTGTGTAAGCTGAGAATAGGTGGACGATAGGATGTGATGCAGGTATACAAATATTAAGCTACGGTAGCGAGCAAGGCAGTAAGTACAACACAGGAAAAAGACGACCGAGCATCACCACAACTGACATAAAACTCACGGTGACGGTATGCGGCATTACAAGTCTCTCGTTGCGTACTAACCGTTTACTTACTCCCGAGTTTGAGTGGATGCATACAATAAAGAAGAAATATTTAGCTAAAAGCCCTTAAGCAATGATCTTACTTGATGTTCTTGTACCGAATCCTTGGTATACTGAAGAATGAATGTTGTCGAAGGAATTTACATGATGAACGGTTGTTCAGAATATGGATAATGAGCAGCTGCAAATGAGACCATTACTCGTAAACGTGTGAGCGTGGACCAGGGATTCCACTTGGATTTGTCTCCCTTCAATTGTTTGTCTTCCGCTTCCTGTTCTTAGACTGTAATTTTGTATTTGTTGAGTTGAAGCTCCCAATGAGGCTGTCATACCACTTCAGTCAGTTATATGATCGGTTTAACAGTATAAACCTTTTGCCAGTTGGTTTAAAAACTATTGCGTCTAGTCGACAGATTTCATTTCTAAAGTAACAATGCATATGCTCTCTTACTGATGATGTTGAATGCTTTATGATATGATTTTTTAGCTCTTGCTCACTCTCAACTTTCTTTACGTGCGTTCTCAAGATATCATGCGCTGGAAAGAATATAAGATACAAGGACAAAATGAAACGGTTGACTAACTTCGCTGCTGGTCAACAACAAGGTGCCATTAATATTTCTGATGATGTAAATAGCTGAACGTTTTGTGGTTTCGGGTAATCACAAGGATGTTGAATATATTTGTACCTCGTATAATCTTTTATTACAGTCACATAAGCTTTAATAGTAAACCATCATCCATTTTTATGGTACACGTGTTAACTCTCAACTCAACCCCCAACTTCACCTACATAGGTGTTATATGATGAAATTACTTCATTGCGGCGAAGGCTAAGAATACCTGTGAGCACGAAAATTAAAGACGGTTTATTACGCAACATGATGCTATTTTAACAACCCTTCAAAACTTACCATGAAATGAGAGCATGCCATCATGCATTACACTTGTGTGTATTAAAATAACCGTCCTGTGACTGCACAAGAATACATCCCGGGGATGCTATTTTGTTATTGCAAAAATGATAAAAGCTTATGAATGTGTTGTACGTATGTGGATTAGCTCATTAACTCAATCGTTTGTAACTTAACCACATGCACTTACTTAATTAGTACTTGGGGGCCAAGACATACAAGGAGCTACGGTTACACAATCACAATGGTTGTATCCATAAAAATGTACTAACGGAAGAACCTAACTGGATGATCTAACGAGGAGTGATTCACTTTTTTACGCAAAGTCTTTGTAAAGAAGTTGTTTTATGTTATGTGTGAAAATCCTCCTACAAAATATGCATTAATCATAACTTTTCCTAAAATGGTTTTTGTGCTGGAATGTCCACACGGTTTTCCCCAATGAAATTCTACAAACTGGGCAATTAAATTATTCCAATATGGACGTCTTCAATTGTATGCGACAAGAGTCAAAATTAACAAAGTCATCCCATTAAAAACGTAAGATTAAGTTTCATCAAGTTTAAAATATTTCGTTTCATGGTTTTAATACATTTCATTGAAGTTACTGACACAGAAATATTACAGAAAGCAAAACGACATAATCTAGCATAGTACGTATCAAGATTTTTTTTTTGTATTTTTACTTAACATCTTTTTGCTCCCAAATTGCTTTACTACATAATGTCTTATCGACAATCTCGTTTTCCTAACCTATAGAATGCAAAATGATACGGTGCGAGTAATAAGTATTAAGTATTCTCTGGTTATATGAAATCAAACAAATGCAATTGTTCTGTAGTAACAGGATTATCAGGATCAGAATTGAAAAAGAAATCCGACAGCAGTGAGTGGGTTGCATCCTCTGAAGGAGTAGCGTTCAGATCTATACCATGTTGGATATCATCGGTAGTTTGTACAATTACCTTGCTGCTGCTGGTAGTCATCTCAATTTTACTTTTCTTTACATGATGCGACTTATTTGGTGACGCTGCTTTCGTTTTTGATTTGACTTTCTTCGGACTCAACGAAGTCACAACGATTGATTTGGCCAAATCACTGTAAAACAAGTCCCGGAAGGCATCAGGAATTCCAAGCCCTTTGCTAGTGTAGCTATGTTCATTGTAAGCGGAGGTTGAGGTGACTGAACTTTCCACAGGATATGAATCGATGATTTTGCTAAGAAGAACGGTCCAAGCTCTGACTACTCTGGATACTGTAGGTTGCGAAATACAGAACATGTGACCCAGAACCTTTTCAGGTAGCTTTCTTCGGAGCCGAATTATTGTAATAAATAGCTCATTGATGCGACTCATAGCTCGACCTTGACATGAACGCTTCTTTGGCTGCTCTGGCTCTGGAGGAGTGGATAGACTCTCTGAACCTGCCGCTGATGATGTTGAAGCACACAACGTCTTGTCGCCTGTGCTGGGCTAAAAGTAAGATATTTAATTTGCTAAAAACACTGGGTGGTGCACTTTGGAATTAGTAAAATGAGATAAATTATCATAATGCTTACCAAATTATTCACGCCATAAGCCACGTCCGTAATGCATATTCGCTCGATGTACGCTTCTAGGGATCGGAAGAACGCCTCAAAATTGCGATATGAATTAAAACCAGTGTAATATTCAATGTCCTTGTCACAGTTTTTAAATCGCTCAACAGAGAAGGTCCCTGTTGCTTTATCCTTCTTCGGTCGTTTTGTAACACCTTTTAACTTCTTCTCTTTTACTGGCTTAATAACTTCAGCCTTTTTGGTTCTCATTCGCTGACTAGAACTTTTCTTGGTTGTACCTGCAAATCAATGAATGGGAGGAAGGTTAATAAAAATATAACGAGTTGAAATAATCAAAATATCTTTAAAACTGCTCAATACCTGACTTCTTCTCTACTTGAATTGCTGCGCTTGAGGTTGAAGGTTTTACTACATGCTCCTTCTTGACTGCAGTTGCAGTGTCATTCGTTGACAACAATTCATCAGCCAGGTTTAACTCTGTCGAATTATCAGTGCTCAGATTCAAATTTTCAATGTTGAAAAGTGGGATCTTTCCATCAGTAAATAGGGAAGAGTTTAGTTGCTGAGCTAATTCTTCGATATCTAAGTACGTTGGCGGAGGAACAGAGGGCATATCAGGATCGATTCGCAAATCCACAAGTTCAAATCTAAGAGATTCGTCCTCAGTATTTGCAAGTGTTTGCTGCTGTGGTTCGTTGGGAAGTGAGCCCTCCAGAAGGTTTCGAACACTCTGGGATTCCTCATTAGAAAATAGGGATTCTTCACTTGAGTGATGATGGAGAAAAGCAGGAACTAAACTATTTAGCGAATATGATACACTTTCGGAATTGGATTGAAGCTCATTTTGTTCCACATCTTCAGGATCACCCCCACATGCCAAACTGAAGGTTTGAATACTCTGCAAAAGTTCTTGTTCCACGGATGCCACTTGGTATGACTGATTTGACAGTTCTGAAAGTAAGAGGGTAACGTTGTTCAATGAAGCGTTGTCTTGTTGATCAGAATGCTGCTCAGAAGATGACTGCTGTTGATGGTTAATTATTTCAGTGGCTTCAGCTGTTTCAACTTGTGGCGTTGCGGTTGTGGAAATGTCTGACAAACTGTCACCAACACTTTCCAATGATGATTCTGGTTTGCTAGGCAAAGACTTTCTTTTCCCTTTCGCTGGTCTTGCAAACGCTGTCCTGTTCCATTTGCGGCGCTTACGACGCTTTGTGTTCCCAAATTGCTCTTCAACCTTATTGCTAGTTGATGCTTGGGACTGATCATCCGAGTTAGATATTGAAACAGATTCCAAGTCGCCTTGAGAACTAGGATCCATGACGGTCAGCACTAAATGATCATCCTGAATTGTGGCTGACTCAATAACCAACTCCCTCCTACGAAGAAGTTCTTCCAGAGGTACAGGTTTTGAGTTTTTTTCACTGGACGAATTCACTTCAGTCGGAGTAAAAGCAGTAGAACTACTTGTTGTCGTTTCTGCATTTGAGGTGCTAGTTGCTGATGTGGAAGCAGTAGTATTCAGTGGCCCAAGATCAGGTAATGAGTGAGCCTTTGGGGTGGTCACTTTTGGGCTAACCGGCAATATTGTGGGAATGACCAGTGGAGTATTTTTCCGTGGAAAAACGGATGGAACTGCATCTAAAAAAGCAAAATGGGGCATAAATACTTATTTCGCAACAAGGGATTATTTAAAAATAAAAATTTAGCACACGAAAAACTTACTTGAATTTAACCGAGCTCGTTTCTTTGCATCCATACAGTAGTCCTTTTTTCGAAAATGTCTGGAACATACTCGCGTGTAGCGTGGAACAACTTTAAACAGTTCTGGCTTATCCATGTGTGGAATGACTGCTTGTACCCATTGATCCCTCATCGGCTCCTTAATTGGAAACTTATGGTAGGACAATCCCTTAGCTTCCACCACCCGAACACTCATCCCACAGGAGGATATACAACACCGATGAACCATGATGATGGAATTTTAAAAATGCGTTTAAAACTTACAAATACTTCAAACTAAGTAAAACACATGATAGTATATAATGTGAAAGTAAGCTGGAAAAAATGACTAACAAAAAATAAAATCTGTTCAAAACAACAACAGAGAACTAATTATGGAACATTTGGAAGCATAAAATCAACGGTGAACTGGTATCTAGTAATCATTAAAAATTAAAACAGAGTGAAGCCGCTCTCTCCTAGTCTCTCATGTCCACTTGGTCGTGCAAAGGGAAGTATACAAGCAGTTTGGTATCGGAGAGCTTGAGAAACTATCTGTCAGTAATGTCAGTTACGCAACCTCGTCCCTTCATATTCCACTTGGAAAACTGCAAATATTGCTCGTCTGAAATACACAAATTATTACCCAAAAATTGAAGTCAAGCGACACAATGAATAAAAAGAAATGTCAAAATTATGGTAATTGCATTTTGCTTACCATAAACGGTCGTGTTGAAGTCAGTCTACAAACTGCACAAATAGATGACAACACTCGTCGTCTCAGCTGCTCACTGATGTATCCCAACGTTATTCCCAAATCGAATATTTAAGTGGACCTAATTAACAAAACAAAACAAAATTCGTTTCAAACTTGACTCCGAACGGACATCTCTTTTGAGATCTATTCAGTCAACTGCTTATTAACTGATTTAAAGGCTTACATTCTCGACAGCTGATGAATTCAGCAATTGGAAACGGACTTAATTTGCACAAGTAAAGATTAATACCTTAGCTTCCCATTCCAAATCGGAAATCAGATCAGAGACCAATTTGGGTTATCATTTCACACTTGTCAATCCATATCTAGGTAGTACTTTGAAAACGGGTTGTTATGCTAGATCATCTAAACTTACTTCATAATGGAAGTGAAAATAAAAACTATGCTTTGTGTTAATTACTCTCTGCTACTCCGTCACGAAACAGATAAGTGTCGAAATGAAACGAATCCTTTCATAATATTATGATTATCATAGTTGACACTTTCAACACAGAAATAAAAAATAAAAGAATATACACGACTATTCCAACTTGACCACCACTGGCTTTTGTTCAATGAGCTTGAGTACATGTGCTGGTGGTGTAACACAGAGATATGCTTTGTTTGGAGTTGCCTAGGCTGTCTATGTTGCGTGTTGCGTTGCGTTGCGACTCCTACTCAGTTATCACTTAACCCTTTAACACTATGTGTATGTATGTAGATGTCTATATGTACATAATATATCGGACTTGGAATCTGTTTCAATATATCTTTTGTTGCAAGTTTAGCAAGGAGCTACACTTTTCATTCACTAATAGGTTATGTACTTGCTTGTATTGACACCCAGCGGACATAAATATGATAATAACATTACACATGGCATTTTTAAATTGTAGCATAAACAAACACTTATTTGACCTTGAACTTACAAAAAATGATCCTTCAATTAGTAATGTAAAAACGAACAACTTACGAAGGATGGTTAAACTCAATGAATAAGACTAAAATTGCTGTAAAATTTAGAAATTCAAACTCTGCTTAATGTTGCAGTCTGCAGTCGACTCTCTCTCTCACGCACAACGAATGAATTACTTCAGATTACTCGCAACTAAGCAAATGTAGAAAGCTGGAACGTTAGGAAATAGACGAACATTTTTATGCAAGACTCATGAATTTTGAGTATGACAACCAAAGTTGTCAATTTGATGTAGTTCCCCAACTTGTGGTACAAAATAAATCTGTATTTTCTCCTACGTATTTCAACCAAACACAGTCAACTGAATTATTTTCAGATTATATTATGGTATTTTTCATTCTACGTTAAAAAATCGTTCCATGCTAATGTAGTAACTTCTGAGTCTCATGTGCAATCAAGTAATGCATTATAACCTTAATGATGTAATTTAATTTAACGATTAAAATTTGACCCATTCTTATTCACACTAATTAAGTAAATTTGATGGGAAGATAGTATATTGAGTCAAAAAATTAGCCATAGATTAACTAGATTACAATACTGTAATCTAGTTAATTTTGAGAAACTTTCGCTTCAAAACCGGCTTACACTATTAAGCATTTTATCTTAGGGTTAATAAGTATGCTACAAATTTGCAAAAACAGGTTCAAAAGAGTAATATCAAAGCCTACCAAAATAGCTTTGTGTCTTCAAATTACCAAAGTAGATGACATTTTTCTCGTTCTGTTCGACATCATTATATTATGTTTGTTTCGCTAAATAATCAAAGCATCATGCATCAGAAAGATGCCTAACCCTGTTTGTATTCGTTTTCCTGGTATTTTCCTATAAAGATTGCATTTATAGGAAACACCTCAACACAGCCTAAATCAATGAATGGGTAAACGACTCAGTGACTCTGAAAGCAAATCTTCAATTTTCATTGAGCCAAATAAGCCGCAATTTCTCCACTTTCCTTCATTCACTCGCCTGATTCACATCAAAAGCGTGTGCCTGGAATGCAATGTAAATCCGTTTGAGTGAGTAAGATGATACCTTCATCACTATATTATACTGCACAGACACAGAGCAAAAGCCACTCTTTTTATTACGACTTTTACAGTGTAATTGTAAGCAAATGAATTGAAATTCTATGGTGAGGAAAGGAAGCTGACAGCTAAAAAACAGCTAATCAGGGTAAAAGCATGAATGGCTAAAAAGTATAATAGACGGAGATGGATGGATACACTAGAAATGATACGAGTCTTTTGTTCATCCTCGATCATAAGCGACAATGTGTCCATTAGCGTAACATCTCTTTACATCTTCCAACTTTCCTGCTTTCCTTTTAATTCATTCTTTTGAACTCTTTCAATGGAATAATGGAAATGTATTGAAAAATTTACATCCTTCAACACCAGTTAATATGAGTGAACATAAAGAGGGACAGTAGGATAGTCGAATTGTATCCATTTTTTGCAATTTCGTTTCACACTTGGAAAAAAACAAAGCTTAAGATTGGAGTGGTAGTCCGGGTTCCTATGTCAGTGAAATGTTCTGTTACGGACTCTGTGGGGTGTATTTTAACTGAGAATTCATTTGACCATCGAAACAACTCGGGAAATGTTTTAAAATACAATACTTTAACTAGTTGTCACGCCTTCTCTTCACATCCGTACATACAAACATTAAATTAATGCTGCATGACTTATGTAATACGCATTCGAATAATGTAACGTCAAAAATGTTTGCAAACTTTAAATTGGCACAGAAATTATGTTATTCACACATCAACACATCACGATTGTTAAAAAATTATCCACCATTATGTCGATAGTCCATTCAAAGGAGAAAGTCAAGGCAGTTTAGTTTAGCATACTATTTCGTAGCAGTATCCTCGTCTTCCCTACCTTATCGTACCGTTGTATGGAAGTTTTTGTTAGAAAGGTATGGAAATTGAACTTCGTACATTTCACAAACGATTTGCAGGTGGAGAAAATAAAACTATTCCCTTTAATTTTGGCGATGGCATAATTTAATCCCTTTGCAAGCTACACTGGAGATTAAAATATCTTTATGAATGAAATAACGTGTTCATCTCGCAAAAAGCTGCTAGTTAGCGTTCATTCCTGACAGTTAATAGAATCGGATTTTCTACTGGATTCTGTGTGTACGCAACCATAGCTTTAACCTTGCTGTTTTTATCAAAAATCATATTTTGACACATTCAGGGGATTAAATGAAGTTAAAAAAATGTCTTTACCATAATCTCAATTTCGACAACATGTCAATAGAATTACTTACGCAGTCATCGATAACAGTAAGAAATGATGAATCAGAACATGGAAATAAAAAGTAATATTGTTATACTCTATACATGATATCCAATAAAGGAAAACTCAGTTATTTCAAGATGTAAGAAAAATAACTGCGTCAAGTTGAATTGAATCCTTACTTCATTTCAACGGATTTACCTTGATGCATCTTTTCTTGATGTCAATAAAGCAGTAATAGCATATTGGTATTTCTATAAAACCACTACATGATCTATGATCACCGAGTGCATCCCATTTTCCACTTTACTTGAGTTGGATAACCTCCTTGAAATGGATTTCTATTTCGACATCCCTGATAATGACGAGGATTGACTGTGATTTCTTCCGCACAAAAACCAGAAGCCTAATCTTCCCCTTCCCGAAGTGGATCTGAATGAACTCGGTTACCCGGTGAAGAGAGGAAGAAAAATGTAATACTATGTATGTACTTTGCAATCTGTAGTGTTCTCCCCGCTGTGACAATAAGTGCCCTCATTTATGTTGGACATACCATGATAGAATTCCCATTTTTTGTATCCATTACACATAAATAGCTGGCTACATTTTTGTTCGATGCTTTCCACGATCAAGTACCAGTTTGGAAGAGAGTGAATAATAATAATATGTTATGCTGCTGCATGTATCATTTCTTTCTCACTGAACAAACTGGATGGATACCTGATGAACAGGGAACATGAGAAATGTTATTGTTAAATCGTCCACTCATAAGCTAATACTGCTATCAAAAATCTCTTGTTATGATAATACACTCAAGTGTAAATGAATTGGCAATCGGGTAGGTGAAGAGAAGGCAATTTTCATGGGATACATGAAATGAACTATTAGCTAACACCGTGGTGTCTCCGCATGCTATGAGACTTCATTTTTCTTTGCGTACGAAATGCAGTATTTACTTCTACACTCCAACTACAGCTATAAAAGATCCACTGGATCTTTATGAGCCCTTTTGAATGGAAAAGGTTTTTGTAGCGATCAACTTACTACGCAACACTTACCACTGTGTAATGATGGATTTATACATAGTAGCTTTCACTCTCAACTTCACTTGCTACCTGGGGTTTGTCCTGAGGATATGACTATTTATATGTGAATATGAATGCATTTAGAGACTCAAATTCAACGCTTTCAGTGTGTTGTTACTACAGTCAAAAATATCAGTATTCTTCAGAAAACTATACAATATTATTCCGGATTCAGCCGCTTTCATGTGGCAGCTGACAAAGTTTTACGAAAAATTACCAATTTTACTGAAATAATACGAATATCCAGTGAATTTAATTAAGGAAATTCGTTAAAATTAGGTAGGTTCAAACCCTTCTCAATTTACTCCAATGTTAGTTTTTCATTAAGTTGACAACTGATTTACAAAAGTTTGCTATCTATGTATTCCATGAAGTACCGCATTTTTCATGGAAAATACGTCATACTGTTTTAAATAAAACGAAATCGAGAAAAATAATGGATACCAAATACTAATTTATTTCAGCAATTAGTTCCTTTAGTCAGAAAAAGGGAAAAGAAGCATTATTAACTAGCAACTTGTTGGTAGTTAATCGTTTTGGTGTTTCTGTCCGTCTGTCCATGTGTGTGTGTGTGTATG
>JAQGAP010001821.1:0-17802 GCA_034697805.1 Orchesella bifasciata
ATGAACAAAAGAAAATTGAAATAAATTTCAAAAAAATGACGTCATGGGCTGTACATATGTAGTGCAATGTGTTTTTTTACTAAAACACGAAAAGAGGACGAGAAAAAGAAAAACGCTGGGTATGGACAGCCCGACAGATCAGAGAGGAAATTGCCGGCCGGCAGTTTACTCAATGACAGGAATGGTTGCAATGCATTGCTCCAGCGACCACTGTGGCTGAGTTCATACGATCAGACTCCACTGCCATTACCACTGCACTCCTCTCTTTGTTTCCGTTCCGGTTCTCTTCCTTGATAAAAGAAAGTAGTGTAGTGGAGCACGAGTTATTACAGCGAGTTAAGCTATTTAGTTACAAGTGCTACTGTCGGAGAATGAATACTTATTGAACTTTCCCTAAGCACTATAACCAGACTCCCTTTTAACTGGCTTCTTTCCGTCTTAAGTTGCTTCTCTTCTACGCCAGACAAGAATTTTCTCCGCTTTCCACCCATATTATGTATTGCTTTGCATTCACGAGCTCAGCATTCAAAGCAGGTTGTTAGTGTTATGTTGTTCCAGACTTTTATATAAAATATATTCCTTTCAAATAATAGTGAGAGGAGCAAATGAACGGCTTTTGCCAAGACCATCAACATCAGCCAACTATTCACTCAATAGGTAGTATGAATAAGATTGTAGAAACTACAAGGTCGTTTTCCTTTTACAAACGATGATGAGTGTGTGCCATGCAGCGGAGAGCGTTTTGGGGATGCGAGGACTGAGCAGAAGTAGTTTTCATTCCTATTTTCAGATGAATCTAAGACACTTTTGCTAACTACATGCAAAGCAAACGTAATGTCTCAAAAGTCAGAAGTATACACAAGGAAACTCACAGTTATGCATACATTGAAATAGCAGAGCAGCAGACAATCCCAAAAAAGTAGAAGAAAACCCAAGGGATAACACTGAAAAGTCTTGAGGCAAGTGAATTATGCAGCAAGAATAGCAACGGTAATAGCACGCTTCTCAAACTCAGCTCAAATCGGGCTACAAAAATATGCATGTATATTTTCGTAATATTTGTACATGCAACTTATTTCGAGAGAAAATCTTTGTGACTTAAATCTTCTTCGTAGGAAATAAAATAATATCACCTTTTATAACCATGTAGAATATAGAGTCGAGAAGAATTGTGAAGTAATGCATCCTTCAAGATGAACGTTGGTTTTGGCTTCTCTATATTATATTCCTTGCCTCCGGTTCACATTCTTTAGGAGAGGAAGAACCAAGATTGACTATGTTTTTGTGCACGTTTCCCTTTGGCTTCCACACCAACGTTAACCAAGCACGCAACTTTCCCCTTTTCCAACAAAAAATTTGATGTATATAAATGTAGCACGGAAGAATAGGAACGGGAAAGTTGCTCTGCCAAACTATCATCATTGCCATGCATCGTTATGAACGCTCCTGTTGTGTGGAGATACTCCTTTTTTGTTAAGCAGTGCTATTCTCCAGTTTAAAGTTTTGATGCTTCATCCAATTTCGCTGAATGTTTTGGCCGTAAAGGTATACAGACTTGAAAGCAGCCCACGTCATAAAAGAAGGAGATGTGTGTGTGAGGAAGATTCACAAAGATTTATTCCTCTTAAAAATATCAGCTTTCGACATATTACGAGTGAAATAAACACATCGTGAGGTAAGCAAACTCGGAATTAGCTTGTTTCTCATTTTATGAAGTTTATGATTTCATGCATTTTTCAAGTTTTTTTTTCTCGAAGACCGCAACATTTTATAGTCATAAATACGTGCGAACGAATAACCCAATCTTGTACATTCCCTCAGGAACAAACCCATAAAACTATTTGAAAAATGAAAGAAATGCAACAAAATGACGTAAACCACGAAGGAAAAATTCAGTGTAGCTCTCAAACTTCCGATTAAGACATTTTACTCAGAAATAGACACACAAAATTTATGGCAACAAAATTTCAATAATATCGACCCAGTATAAATGTACGTACTTGCGAATTTTGTCATTCCTGAGCTGGTTATCGCATCGTAATGAAATTAGCAACTTATTTATGCAGCATTATCAAGTTATATAGCATTTTTACAGCTGAGATCATCATCGGTAGGATTTCACAGCGGAATACCTACAACTGTCACAGCTTGGTGACGGCATTTGCTGAATAAACGTTTTCTCCCTTGACTTGTCTTCTGTATCCGACAATTTCCTTGACATTTACTTTCTTCTGGCTCATGTAGCGGATTTACGAGTAGGTGCTTCCAGAAGGAACTCTAAATCTTACGCAGCATGTATGCTAAATGTTACGTACATACATCTGCACCAGTTTGAAATAAAGAGTTATCTCCAACGTCCTTATTCTGTTTGCATATGGCTGGCCAATCGCATAAAGTCAAGCCAAAGTTAGCACATTTTTGGATGGATTCATTCTGTGCACACATTTTGATTAATGAAGGTTTACATGAAATCTGCTGTTGTTTGCCCTCGCTATCCATCAAATCAAATAACACTTAATTATTCTAGTAGCGTAGAAAACCATTGTTTATATTCTTTTGCAATTGCATTCGCTTGTTTACCGGTTTTTAATTTACTTTCCATTTTAACCACGCCAAATAACATTTTATTCCGGAACTCTGAGCATTGTTGATTGTGCTGATAAGTATTTGCACATGGTATTCTCTTCTGTCCCAGTTAAACTAAAATGCAGCTTCACTTTCCGTTTTGGCTTTGAGCAAAATCTGATCAATAAGCTTTATAACTGCTTACGTTCAAAATACAAGAATCATGCACATTTTGATGTTTGTTTTGGGTTGGGGTTATTTGAACTGCGGGTAAACAACGCAAACAATGCTACTCAGCTAGTTAAATATGATTTATGAAAATGAACACTGATATTTTCATTACATTCTGATTGATTCCAATTTGACGCATGAGCTGCAACTCTTCAACCCAAAAACACGCATTGAATACACCTCTAAAATTTACAAGGTTCAAATCCGACTTACCCCAATTGGCAAGGAGGACCCAGAAAAACACCACCTTTTCTCGGAACATGATGATGATGATGCTGATGCTTCGTACCGCCTGCTGCACGTAGGAAATTTCTTTCAGCAATATCCTCACCGCTTCCCCAGGAGAAAGAAAATGTTTTCTCCCGTTGAAAAAGGTTAATTTCCAGTAGTCTCCACCAGCAAAACAATTTCTTCCCTTGTGTTCTTTCTGCTTCACTTGAAAATTGAAGTTAGGTTTCGCTAAGGTACTTAGCGATCATAACTTGTCAAAATAATTAAAGTCTCAGGTGGCCTCATTACAAAACTTTCACCAACATCATCCCATCATCAGAGTCATAATTGTAGATTCACAACTGAGATATTATCAAGTTTTACGAGGGGCTACCTAATATACAATGTACAACTTTGGGTTATAGATGTTCCAACTTTGGAAAGAGTCTGCGATTTCAAGAACAAGTGCACACCAACAAAAAAAAATAGGACACCTACTACAGTTCCCAGCGTCAAAAGCGGGGACGGAAGTGAAGAAAAATTGCTTCCCAACTTTAAAACTATCTTTTAAGTATGTATGAATATATTAGAGCCTCTACTACTCCTAGTCTTTCCACTCTATTGTGCAAATACGCTGTTGCTTTGCCCACTTTTTTTATACTTAAATACTTTTGGCTGGAGCGTATCAACAATGGAAATAAAATTAAGTTAAATTTCTTTTGTATCAACTCGTAGTTTTTAATGGAGTCAAACTCACGCTGATGTTTGGAATCAGGAACACATCAACTTTCCCAATCTTGTTCCGTGATCAAAAAGTTGAACAAAAACAATTGTTTTCACCTGACTGACTTCATATGATTATGATTATTAAATGTGTTACTACCGTCAACTCTAAACTGGATTCAGTTTTCAGTTGGATGGGAAAGTCATTAAAGAGAACACGTCAAATGGCCGTGTCGTGTTCCGAGTCAATTTACAAAAGTGGTTTCTATTAAAACTGTAACAGGCCCTTACCCAAATAGACTTCTGTGTAGTAGATACACACGCATATCCAATTTATATCTAGTATAGATCTACATACTTTTGATGATGAACCTAAGTATATAATTTAGCTTACAATTTTGGCAGCTTTAGTGAAGTGTATATGTACTTTAAACCTACATGTAGTACTTGTACGCTGTTATCTACTATATAAAATGTTTAAATAATACTATTTTCATAAATGACAGCCCGTATTTCAATATTTGAGTGCACTTCATGCAATGAACGTCATAAATATTTGAAGTACTTGCAGAAAAATTACCGTACGTATTTTAGAAGTGGAGTTGTGATGCTATATATAAATGTTGCGGTGTTTACAAACTTTTTATTCAACCGTGTTGCGTTGGATGTGTAACTGTAGACGGAGTGACAATGGTTATGAGGCTAATGATGACAGCTCACTAAACCGATATCGTTAACAAACTAAACCAACGCACCAAAAAAAGACAGTAAACATTTATCAGGGAAGAGTACTTGTCGTGTCTCGTTGTGAAAACTCATTTGGACGATGTATAGCTATGTAACTTTGTTTCCTTGAGGCTCTTTATGTGGCACACTCACTTAACTTTGAAGTAGTTTTCCAGTCCTTTTGTCTCCCCCTTTTCTGGTATGACTTAGTTTTTGCTCTAAAACAACCCAATTTGGAATACTCTGCTATTTAGCTGTAAATGAAGCCTTATGGTAAACAAAAACAACAAAAGAAGGAACGGAGCCGTGACAAGGAACGTCTCCGTTTATTGCCAAAATCCTTCATTTGATATGTATTAAAAGGATAACTGTGCTCCTACAAGCGATGAAAAACTCGACGTTAAAAGACTAAATTAATTGCATTCGTCTTGCAGACCACTCCAAGTTTGATTTCAAGTCCCTGAGAGGTTAGATTTTATTTTATGTTTATGTTTTCCACCAGATAGATTAAAAAGGAAGGGATAAACCTTGCTACTTTCTCAATATACTACCACTGAGCACGACAAGGGTGCATGCCTACAAGTAATAGGGAGGACTTGTCTTGGTTTGGTGAACAAAGAATGTCGGATCTTGCCCTTTCTATGGCATACTACACTCGCTTTCTTTTCTCCTTGTTTCAAGAGTTGTCAGCGAAGAGGCAAGCAAGTGAGTAATCAACACTTACAGTGCTTTCTCCCTGTCTCCTTCCGTGTGGTTTGGATTTCCATTCCCTGTTTGCTTAGCATGGAGGAGCGAGGGTTTTGAATTTACTAAACTAGCGGCTAAACCAAAAGAGGATATGAATGAATGCCTGGAGCCTCTGCTATTTGGCTTTTGTTACTTTCTATTATTTTGCTACTCTCCGATCTAACTTGGTGGGCTTCTTGGGCAATACTGTGAAAAGTGGATGGGATTCCGGGAGCTTTATATAGAAAGCTGGGTTGCCGCAATAAAGAGCAAGGCCCCGAGAGAGTGGCTCAACTCATACATATAACTTCCACCACCACCACTAACTCAACGAGAGCTCCCCACACACAGTTCTAGAGTTGTAGTGTAGCCTTCCAATGCCGAACGCATGCATCTCGGAATCTTCTTATGCATGAAATACATGAGCAGTGTGCCTGGAATCATGTTTTCATTTGCGATGCTTGCTTGTTGTGTTGCGATTCCTATTGCTTCTCACTTCTCCCAAGTATGCCACTCGACACAACACCAGAGTCGTTTCATTTTGTCAAAACTGCCTGGTTGAGAATCATTTCAAGTTTCGACTGCTTGTCATCATCATCATCTCAACTAAGGTTAAATCAAGAGGTTAGTTGAGAGTAGTTCGAGTCCAATGTTCTACATGACGTTTCGTAGTAATGGACATAGATATCATGGGAAACTGGTGGAGTTTAATCTTTACTTTATTTGATGTCATTGGTGCAGAACATTGTTTGCTAATGTGATGTTCATATGGCAGTCAATTCCAAGTAAATCATAACAAACTTGTGATCCTGGACCTGGACAAGGGAATAAACTCTTTGATTTCTCTTATTTGTTTTAATTTTTCCCCAACAACACAAAAGTATGGAACCAGCGTCGAAATAAGGTCTTTGGGAAAAAAACGAACAAACAGTTCCGTTATGCCTTGAGCGTAATAATATGCGATTCGGAAGAAAATTTGTTGGTTAAATTTTTGGCAATAAAAATGTTATAAATGATGTTACACATTTTACATGTTTGATTTGAGAGTGCAGATGACCCCAAGTGCATTGCATTCACTTCACCAAGTAGCATTCAACAGACTCAGATCCAACTAAAGGAGAAAGCTTTCCCAAGAACTGCCAGAATGAGTTAAAACAAACGCATTAGATTGAATTCGCAAATGTTGACGGTTCCTTTCCTCCTCCGTAGTTGATACCAGTGACTCAGAATTTGTAATAGGTTTTAGCAGATTTTAGAAAAGTAAGCCACTCTTCAAGTGCATGAGCAGCTCGGCTCAGTTTTTTATTGCACAGAAAAAAAGTAGATACATAAATAGAGTGTAAAATTGTTACACAAGTTGTGGTACTTTCTCCTCCATCCCGTAACAATACTAGTATATATATTATGAAGCAGAATATAAAAGGCTGTTTGGCAACGTTGTTGGAGGATGTGGAAAAATTCCATTTCACAGGAGCAGAATTGGATTTTCATCGGAATCCTCAGAGTAATAGTTTTCAGGAATGGTGTCACTTGAGATTTGGACTTTCAGTTTGTTATCTCCCAAGAACATCAGAGAAGGAATGACGAGAACTCACCCTTCACACTTTCTTTGTTCATCCACGATGGAATCACGGTAATACTCGTACATGAGATTTTAACGGGAAGGGAATTCTGGGAGAACTATAGCCATTGTAATGCCTTTCAGAAAAAGAAAGGAGAAACATTGATAAACTCAGAGTGAGTGAATGTAGAGTAGGATGTACGAATTGTTTTTCTACTTTCTTCTAGAAGAAAGAATTCTTTTTTATATCATTCACCAAATGTACCTGTGGAAAATGCGTAGCTGAAAAGTTGCTTTCTCAGTGTAACAAACTGCTTTTTGGGTAAATAGCCCAGCAGGGTTATATAATATCTAGTACTTTTTTAATTTTATGGCTGGACAGGCATTAACCTTTACATGCAACAATTATGCATAGTGCTTTAACGCAATTACCTGGTTAAGGTAGTTACTTGAGCCCCCATCTTCACTTAAATTGGGGTAAGAGCTTCATTCTTTCCCCAGGGGTAATCATCCATCCTTCTCACAGTTGAGATAACTGACACGTAGAGCATAGGCAGCGCTGGCTACAAATCTCATGTAAGTACCTCTATCTAGAGTAGCAATCAAGCAATCCCCTCCCTGTCAGTTTGGGACATTCTAATTAACTCAAAAAAGGAAAGTGATTTTGTACATTAAACTATTAAAATGAAAACTAGCGTAAATGTAAAATGGCACAGTAAATCTGAAAAATATTGAACTAAACGAGACGTGTCAAACAGAGTGCTTCATTATAAAAATCCAAATATGTATAAGTTTAACACTATTAAAATAATTAAAATAAAAAGTTTAAGTTTATTCCATCACAGATTCTTGATTGGGCGGTCTGTTGGTGGTGTGATTATATAATGTCCATTGGTATCATTTGATACTGATTTTGCACGCTGATCATTTTCATATGGTAATAGAAATATGTCTTTACGTAAGAAAGACAGTCACGAATGATGTCAAAAAATGGCACACAATATAGAATGTGAATCCCATATAATACAATATACCATCGTAATTTTTCTTTATAAGACCTTTTTACCCAAATATTGAGTACGAATGAATTGCATAGACATCCTAAATATCAAACCATCTTATACATTTTTATTCTCTTGACTGTACCCACTTTCTATCGTCTCATTCCAGTGACACTGCCATCCAATAAGTTCTCTTTTCATATCATTTCATTCACTTTATTGCTCCAACTGGAAGCTTCACCAAGTTAGTTGAACATTTCACTCGCATGTCCTTTTCCTTCCCATTCCCATGTCATCCCACTAAGAACCGCACAATGACAGCTTAAGTAAACCCACACCAAACAGAGTGGATCTGCGCTCATTTATGTGCCTCGAGTCGGGAATATAATATACGTATAAAACGAGAATAATCTGATGACCTGGAGATTTGCTTTTTTGATTACACTCATGTTGGTTTGCTCTTCGCCTGATGCTGCTGCTCCCTTTTTTGGCTCTTCGCCACTTGATTTTGGGTCACATTAGATAGATCCTTCAGCCAACGGCAATGAACCGGAAAGTTATTGCCCGTTGTTAATTGCTGTTTTATCATTGTCGCCTTCACTTCTCATATTATTGCATTTTGGAATCATACGCTGAGTGAACAATAAGCGAAGTACTTTCCCTTATAGGAGAGGGTCACTCAGATGCTGCTCTACGTACATTTTACGTCGTTCCCAGTGACTCACAGAGCAATAAACAGTGTCACTGTATTTCACTTTTCAGTCACTAGCTTCAGAATTTTCTTCGGGATACATTCTCTCTACTGACTTTCAAAATGTCATCTTATGAGCCACCATAAACATGATGAAATTGCTTGGTAATGATTTTTCATATCATCTTTCATCAGCCAGAGTTTTATGCTCGTATGTATATATTTCTATTAATAACTCGTGGGTAATAATCACATCACAAAAAGTTTTCTGTACAATGTTGTACAGCTTGCAGCACGCCAGCCTAAATTTTGTAGTGTATTAAATTCATCGTCCAACGCCAGCAAAAAGATTAAGTACTTTACTTTCACTGGGAAATATTGTTCATTCATCCCTCAATAAAAATGGTACATCCTACCTATTTCAACGGAGAGACAGAGAAAGGCCATGAAAATAAGGGGAACGTGCCAGTTAATGGCTCCACATATGTCACAGGATTAATTGGCCGTAACAGCATCACCATCTGCTGCTCCATTCATCTGGGGGAATCCTACTTATAAATCCAAAACTGATTTAGATGTCCTTGTTTATTGGCATCGTATCTTTATTATTATTCAATGATGTACAAAGATGGGGATAAACGATATTGTTTTTGTTCTCGATGGGAGTTTATCTCGGGAGGAGAGGGGAAATCAAGATGGGGAGAAAGCATTTGAATCCTAAAAATTCTTATTAATCTACTGGAGCTCATTCAAAAGCTTAGCCAAAAGAACCTCCCATGTTTGTTCTGTCTCCTGGTCGGAAATCCAAGATTCCGGAACTGGTTTTGGTGGTGCAGAAAAGGACAGTAGAAATTCATCGTGATAAAGTATTTGATCCTGAAAATTTAGTAGCTCCTCCGTTCGTCCGTCCTCATTATACATTTTTCATGCAATTCCCATATATTTTGTATGGCCTTTTCACCACCACCACGTCATTGAGTCACGAGATCATCTCCCTCCCTTGATAATCGAGTACAAGCGAAAAAGCACGTTTCTCCAGTTCATCAATAAGATCATAAATAGTTTACCGGTTAAATGAGTTTTTTACGAGGGCACTTTTCTTCCCTTCTCCTCCTCCATTTTGCCAAGACCAGCAGAAAACGGAAGCAATGGCATCAACATCCAGATGAGAAAGGAGAAGTGAAACCACTCTTTCTCTCCAAAAAAAATAACTGAGCAAAATCATGCAATAGCGCTTTTTATCGGGAGACGCTTTTGTCTCCTTTTTAGTACTCTTTCACCACTCCAGTGATGATGAGCAGTAGTAGTGTTTCTTTTCCAGAGGATAAACCTATTCCACGATTTGTTGTCAAGAGCATATACCTCAAAATTCTTCACTCAGCTCAACTTCAACTTTCTTTTTATTCCAGCGACACGACCACTATTATCCTGTGGTATCATGTATAGTCAGTAAACTACTCTCACCAACTTTTTATACACTTCCCTCATCACCTCTTCTAAGAGCTCACGCATGTCGAAACAAAAAAAGCTATCCAAATTTCCTCTATACCTCTCTGATTGTATAGGAAAAGAACCAATTTTGCTAATCCACAGCAGTAAAGATCTCTCTCCGCTCCTTGTCATCTCTTCTTTCCAATTTTCTGACTTTCTTTTCATTTACAAATTTACGTCTACATTTCATCGAGGCTGATTAGGAGCTCTTCCAGGCATACACTTTTTCTTGAGTAAATAGGCATGACATGTAGACTATAAACCAAGAAGTCGTGGTGGTGATGATGATGATGATTCCTATTTTCTGTGGCTGAAATGTTACCACGACTCGTGCAATAAAGGTTGTAACGTTTTCTCCCAGCATGGAACGTGAGTGTGAGTGAACCGCTTTTAGTTTTCCTCCAGTTTTTTTAGAGAAGGAGAAGAGGGTGGAAAAAAGAACAAGAACTCTTTGTACTTTTTAGCGATTTTCTCCTCTTTTGATATCCACACTTGGAGCATAGCGTTTTCAAACCACCACAGCCAAAAAAAGTGTAAAAAAATGATGCTTTATTGCCACTGGAAATACAGAAGAGGTATAGTTGTTGAATATTACTTACTCGGCCCTATCTCTAGCGCTCTGTATTGGTACGTGATATCACAGAAAAATAGTACTAGTGTGCGGAGCTTAGAGTTGAGGAGTAAAATAGGTGTGAAGTACCCCTGGGGACCACCTTTCATTTTATTGCCAACAGCTCGTTTCGCTTAAGTGGCACGAGTGGCAGTAGCAGTGCTCCACCAGTTTTTGTAGTTGAGGAGAGAGAAGAGTTCGGCTCTCGCAATAGAATTGAGGAGAGATAGAAAAAGGGACAACTACAAAAAACTCACTTTGAACCATTATACAATCTTACAATCTTACGTGGCATATAATCCTGAATACCAACCAAACTCCAAGCGTGCTCCTCTCAACTTTATGTATATAAGGTGGCCCTTCCAAAGCAAGCTGAAAAGCCATGAGCTTAAGCCAATGGAGTAGTCACAGTTTCCGTTCGGTCGCAAAGTATTTCCTATTTTAGTTGTGAGCCATGAAAAGAAGGAGAGAGAGAGGGAGAAAGCACATTCACAGCTCACTCACCCAGCACAAAAATGCTATGAATACAAGTGTGTTGAATATATAGGTGAGCCACACCACCGTATCGTATCGGTAGAGACGTTGACCATCAAACTGGAAAGAGGCTCATGTATACATCAACTAACTCTACCCATATATTTCTTGTCAAAAGGATCCCATATAAAGTATTGAAGATCGTGATGAGTTTCTCATTTATGGATGTACAAACATATGACAGAAATAAAAACGAAACGCCTTTCTATTCCAGTAGACGTCATGGGAAGGAACCACACCAAAACACCACCACTATCATCGTCATCATCATCACCAGTCACCAACACGATAGTTCCTGTTATTGCCGATGTGTTTGTTCCTCAGTTTTTTTGGTCAGCCAATCTTATCATCATCACTGGGCTCTTCATGATCATCACGATGATCATTGCTGTACGTCCGAGTAATAGTCATCAACATTGCCACGGAGGAAGAAAGTGGATCCAGGCAAGTAATAATATCCTCTCCTTTTCATTGGACTGGCCAATGAAAAGTAGTTGCCACGTAATGTACTTTCCTGGTTCATGAGCATTCTATTGCTGACTTCTTTAAAGGTACTTAGGTTGATAAAGAATTCGGAATTACACGTTCGTTATTTCCCCTTTTAGTTGCCATTTCGGGGAAGAGAGTCATATCGGAGAGGAGACCACGTGCGTGAGTGTGTTTTGTGGGAGCAGATGAGAATGATGATGACGATTGCTTGTTAAAGTCAGAGAGAGATCTCGAAGAGCTGTAGTGTTTTCCTTCCGAGATCTTTCTAATGAAACGCATCCTGTTTTATGGTAATTGCCCATCTCCGCTTCTGATTCTGAGCCTATGTAGCCAACTGTCTTGATACTTTGGTCATCGGTTGAAAAAAGTGGTTTCCACCTGAAGCAAAATCATTATGGTTGTGTAAAGCATCAACAAAAACACAACAAGCTAAAACTATCTATTTGGAAACTGAAACACAACTTCAATTTCTTTGATGATTCTCAACGTTAAAAATGTATTTAGTTAACTTTTAAATACCTTGAATGTTTGATCAATTAATAGTTTAATTGGCACGCCGAAATGTAATCAAAATTTTGTGATTATTCCTCGAATGAATATAGATTCGTTAAAGCACAATAAATTTGGATTGTTTAAAACATCCTGAGTAAACATTCGAGTTCACTTCACCCATAAATCACTTCCCCTTCCCTAAAGATAAATTATTTGTCAACACTGGATAAAACAATTTTTCACTGGAACATTAAATAATCCGCCCAAGTTACACACAACATATCATGAAACATTTCACGTTTATCATGGACGGTGGGTGTTTCCAGTCAAACTGATATTATAATTGTAAAATATTTTTCAATACCTCGAGATAGATTGGTAGTATTGCACTGCATGAAAACTTGTACTGGAACCATGTAAAGATTGTAATTATCCTGTTTTCTCTCCACCACCAGCCTAACCAAATGATGTGAAAAATTACACTTTCCTCCGTGTATCTCATCGAACAGCATGGGTTATGCAATAGCTTCATTTTCACGTCCATTACATGCAGTGTGGCTGCATAACCAGCCCACGCTTGGAGCAAGCAATTTAGCATAAAGTTTAATCTTCATCATATTTTTTGCAAGTGCAAAAAAAGATATTTCATTGAAAAATGACCGCACTAGCTCGTTCATCATGGTAGCCATCCTTTTGTTCATGGGAGCTTAAAAATTGTAAGCTCGAGTGGCTTGGTCTGGCAGACTGTAGCAACAGCAGCAAGCAAGCAAGCAGCGGGTGCAAATAAATGGGAAAAGTCTGAACGTTCCACTTCCGGTCAGAAGAGAAAGTACTTTCATTCAGTCAGTCATGCATGCATAAAATATGTGTCTCATCGTTGTGTAACAACACCCACAGCAGCAGCAGCTCAGTGTCCAAGTTGTATGCATGCTGGTCAACATAAACCAACAACCACGCCATCCCAAAAATACATACTCATGAGAAACATTTTTATACCAAGCTATTTACTCCATACCTACATATTATTATATAAACTGATAATATATACAATGGTGGCGTTGTTGAGCCTCATTTTCATTGGCTGCATGACCATTGTTATTGAGAAGACTACAAAGTTTTTTGGTGAATGATTTAAACTTCACACGAGACTTTTAAGGCACAAATATTTTCACCCTGCCGCACACCACACATCATGTTTCTGCCTTCCTCTTTGAAAATATAGCTCCCAAGCAAAAATTTTGCAGGTACTGTTGTACATGGCGTGAATAATATGAGGCTGTTGTATTTATCATGTCGATTGTCGATCCTTTTGAAACACATGTAAAGCACATGAGATGCTGGTGAGCAGCAGCATGATGCATTACATATGTAACCATACACTTGAAAACATTGACAAGTCGTAGAACAACACGTTCTGGCTGAGTTACCAAAATGGATCGTGTAATGAATGTTTAGTCAGAGCGGAGAAAGCAGAGGAAAGCTGTTGGAATAATAGGTAACTCTGAAAAGCATTGTATCATGGAGGATTGGTTTCGCTTTGAAAGTTTGAATGCATTTTATGATACGCCTGGCTGATATACATACATATATCTGCGTGATACGTACCCCTTTGTCCTAATGTCTGCATACATATTGCTCTCGTCAGCATATTTTTATCCCTGCTCAAACGCACTTTGCAATTGTTACACATTTACTTTCCCCGTGTGTTTTATACACCTTGGATAGTTTTCGCGATATCATTTGTACAGCTTTGTTCGCATTCTCAACTCTTTGAAAAGCTTCCAGCTAGTTCCTTAATAGTATACAGAACATCATTACATTTTCTTTCGCATCTTTCTTCTTCTTCTCCTTTATTTTTTACTTTGCTTACCAACTTTTTTTTTCTCAGCTGAGAAAGAAGAAACTAAGAGTGAAAGTGAAAATAATGGTAGCATCCCATCATCCCAAGTAGAGTATGGTAATAAGGCTTGCATGCTAAAGAGAATATAAAACAACAAAGCACACATCCTCCTCTCTCTTCTGCAGAAAAAATTTACACGGCATCCATGAGACGCATGTAGGATTTTATGTTCGCTGAATATTTTTAACCGTATAACATTCACAATTCATAATCCTCCGCTGCTATACCTCTTTTCCCTTCCATCATACCATCTTGTTTCCATTACCGGCCTTCCGTATCTTCCGTATAATGGCTGCTACCCGCTTTCATTTTTTTGAAGACTCACACATGCACATTTTACAACCTGAAATCAGCAGTATGCTGGCGCGCAATATATGCATATTATTTCTGCCTTTACCTCATCTTCTCATCATCAAAGGGAATCCTGCTTCAAGGATTTCCCCACATTAAGGAGTAAGTCCAATTGCTTCCAGCCAAGAAAAAGGTAGCAGCAGCATCATATAACTACAAACTACAACGTATGTGCTACTTTCTTCCCTATTTTTTACTACTTTTGAGAGTGTACATGGTTTACTTCTTCTTATTTTGTTCCATTTTAGCTCCGCTCTTTTGAAACAAGAAGACGGACACTTTTTTCATCAGTCAGTCATGAACCTATTTTGGCTGCATTTCGGTGAAATGAGAAGATGGGCTTCCCATGCATTCTCATTACTTATGCCTGTGCAACAAGAAAACCCTTGTATTTTGGGAAATGAGATGGTTGCTCTCTCCAAATTACATATCTCCATCATCATCCTCCTCCTCATCATCATATATTTCATCATAGAATTGGAGGAATCAAGAATTCCAAACAGGGCGACACAAGCAAACAAGTAAGTAGTAGTGCTGTTGTTAATGAAGCACTGATTATCAAACAAATCCTGACAGTTTTCACGCTGCCAGCTTTTTAATGCCCTGCCCTGTATTTTCACTTGAGTTTTGCTCGTCTCTACTAGGTTGATGTTGTTGTAGCCATAAACAGTTAACCTTTTTTGTTACTCCCCATTGCACAGACTAAATTTAATGAACCAAAATTCTTTGTAATGTGAGACAATAGGAGAAAACAAGGCGGCTTGTCCTCGAAAAATACAGACAGCCCAGCTACACGCATCTATCTGGCATCCCGTCCAAAAGATTTTAGCCCACCAAGTCATCATGCTAATGGGCATTGAGAGATGCATGAATTTAGGGGCCAAAAAACACTGAAAGGGCAAAGTATCCTTGTTTTTCGTGTGTAGAAGCAATACCCTCCCGCAGTAATGGTAATAATGTATACGAGTTTTTTTTTTAAAGATGAGGGAATGAAGCGAGGAATAAGTCTGACAAAAATATATTACAAAGCAAGCTGCCACCCGTTGTAAACTTTCTCTCTTTATGTTTGTGTTGTACTAAAAATATTATGTGCTCGTTATTTAGTACAGTGTTTGACACTGAGCACTGCTCCAAAAGAGTACATATTCTGCCTGTCCAAAAATCCTTGCTAAACTCATGCTCCCATTTTTATGAGAAAAATTTACCTTTGTTATGGCCATGTGAAAAGAGAAAGGGGTAGCAAGCAAGCAAGTAGTTTGTTTTGGCCGAAAAAAAAACTTTTATTTTCATGCTTGGCAATCATCAGCTAAGACAGGCCATTTATCTTCGTTGACCGTTTTAAAACTAAAGAGAGTGAGTGAGAGAACTAAAGGGTAGAGCAGATATCCTTCATGAATGCGATTTAACTATATACAACACGAATATCATCAGTTGCTCTTGGTCAGTGTGTGCTCTTGCATGTTAGTGAGCGAGGGGGAAAGCGGATGGAACGATATAAGGCATGAACGCAGCTCTTCACAGTGAATAACGGAGCAGACACTGGGGTAACAGTATATTATGAAGATCATTAGAGAGAAAATGCAGTTTGAATGTCCATGTTATTGAATACCACACAAATATGGTCTACATCGCTGCTCATGAAATATACAGTTGTAAATGATTATTTTAATTTAAAGTGACCCGTGGCAGCTGTGCACGTCCTTTTACCTTTGGTCAAGCGTGTTCATTTCTCGGAAAATGTATTGCAATTATACAGAAAATTAACAAATATTACTAACAAAACCATCTCGGAGAAAGTACATCCCTATCCCTAATCAATGCTTATTTTTTTAGCGAACAAAAACAAAGTTTTCCACGACTGCGCTCACTTTCTTCAAGTGCATTCATGTTCTTGATGCTCAGTAATTTGTTAATCTATATGGATCACTTGCAAAAAAGGGAATGCTTTTATTCAATTGAATTGAGAGTCTATTTATAGCTTACTCTGTGAATTTTCTTTTCGTGTCAGTTTACGCACCTGCTACTTACTACTTTCCACTTTGATAGAGGCAAATGTATCTAACTTCCTTGTCGACAAAAAAACGGTTCGCAACTTTGTCGCCTATGCATAATCGTTAGAGAATGATTAATCACTTTGAGCCTTCTCAAGATAAAAAAGTTAATATCTGGCCATGTTCCAATTATGATGTGATGAAAATGACGAAGTTTCTTTTTGGTGGTGAGAAAGTGAGAATGTTTCGCAAAAGCATAACTTGATACATGTTCTACATACGTACGTGTCTCGAAGAAGTAGCTAATTTACTGAAAACATGGCTGTCACTCCAAGTTTCTTCTTGTTAATGTAGCAAGTAGCAAAGTTGCTTATGAAATATATATAGTGGATAATACTTTGGCCATATGCCTGCTTTCAACTTTTACAGGCATCCATCAACCACAATGTTATGTTAGTTTCCAACATTATGTTTCTGGTGAATACCATCATGATTAAGAAATGAGGATGTGATGGTTAATCGGTAATAAAAGTAAATTAAAGCTACCTAATCCAAATTAGTGCCAGGAGCAAGATCATCATCATCATTAACTAAATTGGTGGGACTCCTATTTTATAATTTATATTTCAAACGTTTGGTTAGACAGAAGTGGCAATAACAGTTGTTGTATAAATGAGTAAATATCATAATATTCAGCCAACTGACACGGGTAGTAAATTGAGTCTTTAAATGACAAACACTTGGGACTCAAATTAAGGTCATATACCGTCTGTCTCTTGATGATCTGATTATGTTCAGAAGAGTTGACTACATGCAAATAAAATTATATGTATAAAGAGATGAAGGACAGATGTACATAATGTTGTGCAACATTGCTAGCAATCCAATTTCAGGAAAATATTATACAGACACAACATGATGAGTTGATGACCAAAGGAGTATTTATCTTCACATCTTTGCAGCCATATGGCGATTTTTTCTTTTCGCGAAGGAAACGAACTACTTTAATTGCATGAGATATATCCCTACCTAGTATAGTATGATATTAGGCATTGCTTTAATTTGTAAGGTAAATGGCGTTGGGCTTTTACAATCGCTGTTTTTTAATGAAGCCATTGTCTTGTTTTGCTGTTCTACTTACTTTAGTGTGTATTTTATATGGGTTTGTGTATCATTTAAATTACTTCATTTGGTAATTGTTGATTGTCATCTTTATTGCTTTCGCCAACTACAAAACAAATAACTTTTACTGATTATCTCTATCGGGCTAAAGTTTGAGATTTGTTGTTAGTTCTTAACCCATTTCATACTTTATTGTACATCTGCTCCAGACAAAATATTTTCAGCCCTTTAATCACTTGGCACACTTGGCTACAGTTTCAAAAATCAAATCTAAAGTTTGGAACAATGTCAATCCAATTTCACTTCAATTTTCCCAAACTGGCCTCGTGCACTTTGATGGAATGACAAGAGTTAATATGAATTCGTGATCATAATAGTAATGACAATA
>JAQGAP010001822.1:0-17793 GCA_034697805.1 Orchesella bifasciata
TACTTATAATAGTACTAAAACCCACAATTCATAATAAAACTGAGTTAACTGCAGGTTTTTCTATTTATTATTATTATGTTGTTAATGATGTGTGAGGGATAGGCTTAGCATTTTTATTAATACTAATTTCTTTTCATTTGCAATAATCATGCGGTCAATGTTCCACATTTTGAATGAAAATTTGTCCCACTTGTTCATATTCTCATTTTGATTTTAAATTTCTTGCGTCTAGGGCAATATATTTAAGTACAAAGGTTCAATTCCAGCGGACTTTCATCACATTCGCAACCTAAAATGTGACAATGAATGATTTAGGTAGAGGTTGCATGAACGACTCTCATTTTTCATAGTCTTAAGAATTAAACTCTGTCATGTAATGGGAGTCATAATCCTTGTTAATTTACATCATGAAAGCTATACTTTAGCACGTTTTGTTTTTACAAAGGAATGGGGAAAAGTTGAGGCTACATAAATATGATGGTAACTAATCACAATTGATTAACATCTAACTCAGGGCTTGATCAATTATGAAGTCTCGGCAAGTGAAGTGGAAAAACGAGTCTCAGGGTGGTGCGTGTGTAAATAAAATAACATCACGCAGTTCTACACCCCTAGATGCTACCGTGATTAACCACCACCTACGTTTTATCTTCCACTAATCTTGCTATTAATGCAATAAGCTGACTTCCCTGCTCATATTAATTCACAAGCAATTAAATATAAACTATGCACACACTGTCGCCACTTTATCTCCACACCTTTCGCGGCGGTAGAAAAAGTGTTGGTAAACATTGCACGCCTACCCTGTCGTACTTGTATGTCAATTAAGGCGCAACATCTTGATCAATGAGAACCGTTAATTAAATCTCTTCAGAGTTACTGCATTACGCGGCGCTCGGAATAAAACTTTTTTGTTTTGTTTACGGATAACCTAAGGAAAAATGCTAATCTGCAGGTCTGTCGTCCATCTCTTTAGTTTGCATAGAAAAGAAAGCTATTAAATCACCTAGTCGTTGCACATCTGTTTTACCTTCCCATAACTTAAAAATGAGTGCTTATTTAAATAAAACTCAAGGTCCAACTCGTCCATTCCCTTCTTTTTACTTTGACTTCCATTAAAGGAAATACTAGTAAACCGTTGGGGTACACGGCATTGAGAAAAATTTAAGTATTAAAATAACGTGCAATGAACGGACAGAGCCCAAATTAAAAGTTTAAAGCAAATAGTCAGAGCACTGCAAACTTCCGTAGGTTATTTTATTATGACCTCAGCTTACGTTAGTTGGTTTATAAATGACATGGCATAGTCCAAGTTCGTAGCAGTTAGTCCAAGTAGCAGTTAGGATTAATAAAAATTTACAGTAGGAGACCGAAATACTACTGACCAGATTAGAGAAGGCTATTACATTCGTTTTGATGTTAGCAATTTTAAGTAAGATCTACATGAATGCTGAATTCACAAAGAGTATTTCTTTTCCCATCAGTGATCAATAAGTCATTGTCAACATCCGGTGCAATGAACAGCAATATCTTGTAACTTATTCAATGGGTGTGCTGTGCTCAACTATGTAACAACGATATTAACCATGTCGTGAGTTAAGGTAGGCAAGCACTACTAAGTTCTCTGAAGTAATTAGTAAAATGATCTTATGTAAAAAGTCCTTAGGATATAGTAACAGCGAAAAACTTTAGTCATTTGCAACGAAGCACTACACGTCCACCTACAATTAGGTATAGCTCATTGCATATAATACGAAGATCTTAAGCAACATTAAGTACGGCTTGCCTGTCCGAAAATATCCCATGCCAGTGCAAACCGTCATCGGAAAGATCTTTCGTTTTCTATGCATGTAACTTTTATGTAACACTGTGCGAAGAAACTTTTGACAAAATCGTTATCAGTGAGAAGAACAGAGTCTTCGCTACCGCCCCTGCCATGCCACGTAATACAATTAAGGTATTCTGAAACCCTACAAAAGACAGTCGTTTTTTGTGCGTTTTCACGTGACACCATGCATAGATATTATCGGGAAAACTAGACTAATTGTAAGTCAAAATAAATCATGAATGAAAGACATATAATGTGAATATTACGCAGAAACAAGGCTGTATTATGTATAGTGATGCATTTCTCAAACTTTTCAAACACATTCGATTGGTATACATGCGCATTATGAGAACAATGTCAGGGCTGACTGGAAATGACGGGTAGGGAAGGGAAAGCTTCAAAATTTGTTCGGTGATTTGGAAACAGGATGCCCCAAATGTCAACTGTGGTTCTCGATGTCAATTTGTCAGGTTTTTTTTGGAAATAAAACAATTTATTGCTTGTTCTTCAAATAAAGTAATAACATGAAATGATTGACGGGGATAGAACTACTAGACTCGGAGGAATGTAGTATGCTAGAATGTCTAGGAGACAAGAGAGACAGACACCAGACAAAAGGAATTCAATCAAATTGAATTAAAAGCCTTGATAGGAATGGAATTACTTGTTCACTTATGTTATTTGTCAATCTACTGACACTCTTTTTATTGTCCGAGCTTTCGCCTTTCTTCCATCATCGCTACGTCCTTTTGAATGCATTGTGTATGTCGTTTTGTGCACCCTGCGTATGCATTAATGTTCTTCATGTCAACGGAACGTTTATACACACTATTCCCTCTGCCTCGGAAAAATCGAGTCCTGTTGTTTCATTCTATTGTGGCAATCTCCTCTTGTGTCATTGCAATTGCAAGTAATTTTACAAAGCTCATATTATGACTCAATAACACTTGTAGTGTGGAGCTTGCAGCCGTTGACCTTTCGGTTTGCGTGTAGTACACATATTCATTCTACTTACTTAGCATGTACTCACGTACGAGGTGTATCATGTGCTATGTACATACACCATTCCCCTCACCACCATCACCCGGATCTCAAGTATTTTTATAATCCACTCTGGTTGAAACAACATGCAAAACGTTTAATCGTCACTACTCGCCGTCATACGGGAAAGAGTTTAAAATTTAATATACGCATGCTTTCATGTGATTTCTGGTGTGCTTGTGTCATCAAGTATACTTGCATGATCCCACCTCGTTATTTTGTAGGTGCGAGAACCAACGTATTTTTATCCCCTAATATCGATGAAAAACAATCATTGCTATCAAGTACTTAATTTGCAATTGCGTACAAAATTGGTCCTCAAGTTTTGCTATCAACACTTTGGGAGTATTGAGCATTTGAATGGATGGTGTGGCGTATGAGCCCCAATGTGTATTTGAATCTATGCATCATTCATTGTGGAGTTTGGTATTTTACTCACGAAAGATTGAAGAAGTCAAGGAATTGGTGAGGTACAGAGGATGCGAGGATCCAGGAGACGGCTCCAACGTCAAGTCATAATAGGCACCTCACATTAGGTAGAAAATGGAGCCAAATCATAGGCTCTTGACAGAAAGTGGCTTGTTGAAGACAAGTGGTATCCATTATTAGGTTTTGCTACATTGACAAATTGCTCGTGCAGTATAAAATGAGATAATCATCCTATTAACAACGAGTAGTAGAATAAAAAAGGAAGAATGATGATGACGATGATAATATGACATGAAAATGATCTCATGAAAGGGTACGCATTTCATGTAACGTGACATGATGTAACTTGCGATATTAAAATGCATGACCATGCTCCTCTTCAAGAGCGTCTTCCTACTTGATTCCATCAACATGGTGTGTGTAGGTCACCATTACAATGTGGTGAAGATTCAATGAATTTTTAACTAATGACTGACATCTATTTTTGTTTGTTGTGCAACATAGGAATGCAGCGTTGTCCATATTTAGCTGAGATGAAAGACCGATTTTGGCGGAGCAGCAGCAACGGAACGGATAACAAGAAATTGACGGAAGAGGAAGGAGCCGATGAGCTTTTGAAGAGTGTGGCAATGACAACCAAAAGTAAGCAATCGACAATCGCACGGCTGGCCCAGCCTGAACCCGATGATGATGAGGGTGTCCCAATGCTCCCACCACCAACCGCCGTGGCTACTATCTCAGCCTCCACTTCTCCCACAGCAGCTCCACCCCCACCTCCACAGTCTTCTGCTGTATCTACTGTTGTTAAGGCAAGTTCACTTACGTACTTACTTATGTAAAGAGAGGATGGATGCGGGCTATATCAAAATTACTATTATGCACATACTTTGTGGTTTTTACGCAAATAAAACTCAATTCTAATTACTCAAGTTATTTCTCATTTCCTACGGTATTGAAATGAATGAGTGTTTACAAGGGTCCAAAACTTCAAACTTTTGTTTGCTGGAGGCCGTAAGCATGACCGAGTAAAAGACTTGTTTGATTTGATGTGGACTCTACTCATATGAAATGAGCTGTTCTGAATTTCGTAATGCTTTTCCTTTTATCACATTTTAATGAGAATGAAGTAATGGCTTTTGAAGTTTTAATCAAACTATCGAATGAGAATGCAGGAATCATGTAAGTGAAGTCATGTCATAAGTGTTACGAGGGTTGATGATCATTTAGGACAACTTGGAACATTGTGATCTTGTCAAAGGGAAAGTACAACTGGTTATATTTTTATTTTCTTAAAACTGACTTTATGCAACCTAGATCTCCTGGCATGTTTGTAAGAGCCATTTCTCTAGCTTTCTATTTGACAAAACAGTCTACACAGTTTTATTCGAATAACGCATCCCTTGGCCTAAATTAAGCATTCCGTATCATGAAACACATTTAAATGTTTTAGGTATTGTGCCTTTAAACCAATTCCAGAAATCTCATACATTTCTCTGAACTCTGTAGGGTTTCGTGCTCTACGCATTCCAATTCCTATTACCTGATCTGTCAGTTTTTCAAGCCTCATTATTAAGTAACATATAACAAGTGTTATCACATGTTTAAAATCACCGTATTATTGACAAGGTCACGTACGCACGACCACTTCGCAACAGGGAAACAAGTTTTCAGTTCGTTGTTTGAATAATGAATGTATAATTTTTCTACCAGTCTCCACCGCCATGGATTATATAGTGCTGGTTAGGGAGAATGTCTGGTTGTTAATATTAATGAAATATGTCAAGTCAGAATTTTGATGTTACAAACAACGTGGAATGCTCCATTTCATTTTTCTGTTGGCTCGGAAGGATTTAACCAACCCTTTCCATAACATTAGCATCATTGATTTTTCCGTAGAGTGGCGGTCACGAGGAAAGTCATTCGAACTAATAATTTCGTTTCGAACTCTTGAACAAAGAGCTTTCGAAGCAAGTATCGGTTATTACCTACCTGGAATTACTTACCAAAGCTAGTAGGGCAGTAGGCGGATTTCATAAGTAGGTTTGGACTCTTCGCTTAGGTAAAAGCAATAGCGGATTTGTCAGGTAATGTGAAAACCTAGTGGCATCTATCTAATATAGTTGTGATACCTTTGCTTTATGGAAAGTACTTTTTGTCTGTCTTCCTTTCAAAGGACCATATAATATAAGGTCGATTTTTGGGGCGGATTTTTTTAGTTCGAGTTTTGACCATTTTATGCGCCAGAGTGATAGACCAACTCAAGCTCTATCTGACAGTATTTTTAAATTTTTTTATTACCCCCAATTTTTTGAGCTAGAGGTCCGCAAACTTGAAAAATGGGAAAAAGTGACATTCATTCAAAGTGGTCTGGCACCGAGATGGAGTACATTTAAGGGATGTGCCAGTTGCCAGTAGATACTCGATGAGTTGCTCTACTAGTATCTGTGTACCCTTGCTAAAATTCTCATTCGGTTGGAGATGGCAGGGTGTCAAAGTTTGAAACTGCAGTTCAGTTTATCATTTCAAATGAACAATTTTTAATTGTCTGCCATTTCCACTAAGAAATGAATTTTCAGAAGGGTACACAGATACTAGTAGAGCAACTCATCGAGTATCTACTGGCAACTGGCAAATCCCTTAAATGTACTCCATCTCGGTGCCAGACCACTTTGAATGAATGTCACTTTTTCCCGTTTTTCAAGTTTGCGGACCACTAGCTCAAAAAATTGGGGGTACTATAAAAATTTAAAAATACTGTCAGATAGAGCTTGAGTTAGTCTATCACTCTGGTGCATAAAAAGGTCACAAACTCGAAGTAAAAAAATCCGCCCCAAAAATTGCCCTTATATTATATGGTCCTTTGATTTGTTCGATTTCGTTTTTGTTTCTTTGAAGACTCGTTTTCAATAAATAATACGGTAAGGTTTTCGCAACGTCTGTCTACCCAGATTTCAATTGATGCAGTGATTTAGAAGAATAGTATATAATACACAATGTTATAAATAGATGTTGGAATATCTTGAGCTGGTTTCTAAACCACTAATAAAAAGATCATGCAATATGGTAGACTCACCGTGAACATGAAACCGACTCTGTTATTGTTTTGAGACAAATCGCCAAAATTCAGAGCTTATACTGAAATCTCAGGTTGTCCAGCGTATTTGTACTAGTTAAGTATTTTGAAAGAGGATTAATTTGAGCAGAGCGTTGCTGTAAAATATTTTGATCTATCAATCCATCAAAGTCCCTTGTGAGTTTCATTATATTCATATACTTATATAAAACATATAGCATATAAAATGATCCATCGAGCCTTTCATCCAATTCTCGATAAAGCTTCCAATGGTTAGCTAATGCTAGACCTACATATACTTAGTCGCAAATGGTATAAAACCCATATTTTATTATTAAATATCTTCCAATTCAAACTCCGCCATTGTGGCATTGTACAGTTATTTCATCAGTATTTTCCGTTAGGAAATATGTGCAAAATGAAAATGATTAACAAGGAATCCCTACGAATCGGGTCCAGATATTTATGAAGACTAGATTTTATTACATAATAGAAGAATTATACTGATAACTTATATACTGTAATAAAAATGATGGAAAATACGCATGAATGACAGCATGCATTCAATCATTACAGTCACAGTCTGCTTGACTAGAGCTTTTCAATATTTTCTCCAATATTGCTTTCACATCCAACATCTGGTCTAAAAGGCTTCCTTCAGAAAAGTTTCGTATGAATATATTGGAATACAATTGTATGATCGAAAACTGTCTGTGTGATTCAAAGAATCCATTCAACAGAGGTGGCCCATTTCAATCTACATGCCTGGAAAAACATGATGACAATTGTACTCTCATTCCCATGCTATTCATGACCATGCCTACGTACAGAATCACAATTTTCTTTTAATCAGTGATATGACTCTGAAGCAAGAAAAAGTGAGAAATTGGCATTGTAATCACTCAATATTGATTATTTTCGATACCTCGAACGTATTGCTTACATATTGGAACCAAAATACTAGAATAAGGACTGCCACTGCCGCCCAAAACTGTGAACTGAATAAATGTCATTGATATTTGTGTTAATTACATGTCGAGTTTATGCGTCTTATCTGGCGGCAGGCAATAACAGTTGGTGACGCATTTCTGGAAAATATCAAAGCAGTTTGAGAAGCCCAATATTCCAGTTTCATTGAAGGCTAACTACAAAGAAATAAATTTATCGCAGACGCGTCAAATGTCAAATGGAAGTCAAACAGTGAAAGGGTTTAAAAGCCCAGAGAATTGTATTGGAAATGGCGGAATAGATTGAAAGAGAGTTGGATTTGTGGTTTTATATATTATCTGGCTTGCCCCACCTCTATGCTGTTGAGTAGTTTTAGCAAATAAAATGAGGACGCCGTCCGCCTGTCTTCACTAGAGGCTCATACATGAAGGAAACAGGATAGCCTTTTATTACCCCATTTGTGTTCAATTTAATGCCCTATAAAACAGTAACAGACAGTCTTTTGTTTTTCTCTCCATATCCATCATGTATCTCACGTTGCACTCTCTCCCTCCGTATCCATAATTCCACATCCATCTACACCAGCTTTTATTATAATGAAATTTTTCTTTTCATCGCTGAAATCTTTTAATTTTGACTTATGATTAGGGAACCAGATGGAACTGGACGAGCCAGGTTAAAAGTTGAAAATAGCTATTTTATGGCTATTTGAATAAAAGGGTTGCTATTGCTGGTGATCACGTGTTCATTTATTACTGGGTGAATTGTAATTACAGATTTTGAAATAAACTCTAATCCATTTCACAATGAAACGGAGATTGCATAAATACCGTTAACCACAGGGACAGCAGCTTTGACTCAGCAGGGACAATTAGTTAAACTTTTCTCTGAAAATAATTACACAGAACATAAGTTATCCCAATTTATCAACAAATGGACGCATATGCTTGCACTTGACAGCAAAGAAGTTACGTACAACAACATACACGCTTTATTTATTTGAGTGGAAAAATCGGAGTCAAAAGAGCAAAAGTAATTTTCAGCAATAGGTTGTTGGATTTTGTTCATTACACAAGCGTTTCCGTGTTTCTTTACTGCTTGAATTCCTTTCATCTTAAAGTTGTGCCAGCCTTTGTGACTTTTATTCCCATATAACGACTCCATCAACATGTACTTTTGCAGAGTGAAAGTGATATTGTTAGAGTTGGAGAAACGGAGCAGCATAATAGTTTACAATATTAGATTTCCCACTACAAAATTAGATGATCATGGAGCTATGACTTTCACTTTGAGCTCGGAGTCACAGCTCCTCATACTATTAAAAAGATAAGAAGGCATCAAAGTAAGAAAGGTCAAGACAAAAAAATGATAACGTTGCTGTATGGAAATGCGTTTTTTTAACCGTGAATGCTTGGAATAGTTGCTCTCTTCATCTTTCCCAAGTTGATGGTTACGTTGCGTGTCTAGTTTCCTTTTCTTTACCAGCAACCATGTGAAAAAGTATGCATGAGTGAGCACAGCTGAAAGAGAGGAGCGAGACTTGTAAACTTTTTAGTGCACTTTCTTACCTTTTGTGTACTCACAATTGCCACGAGATGAACTTTTGAGGATGGCGAAGGCTAAAAAAGTGAAAAGAGACCCCTTATTTTTCCTAAGTAGAGACGCGAAGAGAAAGAACGAGGATCTTTGGTTTTACTACTGTTAGTAAAAAGTAGAAAAGTATTGTTAATCTATGCAAATTGACTGGCTGTGAGCAAATAAGTTGGTAAAAGTAGAGACACTCATACTCCAAAATATTTCTCAAGTCAGTTCAGCCAGAATTTTAAATGACAGTCGCAGTGACAGATGAAGAATCTTTGAAATAGACGGTGGCAGTAAAGAACGTGATTCGCATGTTGAAACAAGAGCAACCTCCCAGCAATTTTGGTGTAGATGGCATAACGTTAGCTTTGTGGGAATTGATAAACACACCACTCACCATCCCTGAAATGCACCTCAGCTTGTAATCTTAGCACACAAACATTGTAACTTAATCCTTCCAATCCGTCATGTGGGGTTTTTCTTCATCATGTGTCCATTCTTGGCATCTGCTAAATCTAAAAATGTGACAGATATCTGCCTCCCTTTTTCTTACATTCCCATATGCTTACTTCTGCATTCTTATGCTCACGTTTGTAAATTCCAAAACTAAAAAGTTACAAGCAGCTCAGCTTATTTTATCACACCGTCAAATTTGAAAAGTATGAAGAAAGTAGCATTGGAGTGGTGTGTAAACACATTAACGACAAAGATGAGATGGAAGAGGTACTACAGAGAGGCAAGAGGGCATCCAGCTGGGAATGTCACTTAAACTTCCACAAATCTGTCTGTTTCGCGCACGACATTCTGTTGTTGTTTCACTCACGATGAATTCCCGATTTTGTACCATGCATAATGTATAAATTCTTTGGGAGGCGTTTGGAACTGGCTTTGTGTCATGAATCGTTT
This sequence comes from Orchesella bifasciata, assembly GCA_034697805.1. Taxonomy (NCBI): domain Eukaryota; kingdom Metazoa; phylum Arthropoda; class Collembola; order Entomobryomorpha; family Orchesellidae; genus Orchesella; species Orchesella bifasciata. The sequence goes on from JAQGAP010001822.1 coordinate 9,807, forward strand.
GACATTTGAGCGGAATCATCAGGGCCATTGGAGCACTCAACTCTCGAGGTTTTTGCCACATCTTCCGTGTCCAAACCTGCAAGTGTGGCGTTACATATTTTGTGCAAAATGTAGTCGAGCATAAAGTAGATATATTGCATAAACACTTCAAACTTTTTGTTGACATGAATGTCTTGCTTGCGAGTAAAGATTTATTGTCGAGCTAATTACTTTTCCAGTAAACTCCTTCATGTGGCGTAGCCCACAATATGAAACGATAGCATCCTTCATATTTTGCTATGATTTTATCGTTCGTAGAAGTAGAACCCTAGTTCAGGTTTGAGATGCTTGCTTTCGAGAATCTCCATAGGGGTTTGCAACTTAACTGAAACACTTCCAAGTTTGTTTGTCTGATTTCGATTTATTGTTTATGAACTTGCAAGAGAAACTGGGATGCCAGATACCAATCATAGCAACGGTTTGGCGCACATGGAAGTTATTAAATTATGTATGTATGTTCCTCGCGAATATTATGTATCAGGCGATTGGTAAGGTACTCCACAATATATTTATAGTGTAAATATTTACTCACTTGGAGAATTATAAGTAGAGAATATTAAATTTCATATCACGCACATGTGAAGATGAGGTCATTTCATGAGAGGTAGAAAAGAGAAAAATCAATTTGTTTACTTATTCAACAGTGCTGGTGAGTTGCAAACAAAGGTTTCAATGATGCTGACAAGCTACCATGGGGGAACTATGTGAAGATGCCGTGCCATTTCTCATTTTACATCTGCAGGTGTTGAGAAGGAATGGATTCTGTAACTTCGAAGAATGCTAAATTTCATGTGCAAATCTAATCGCCTTAAAGTTTAAACTATTTATGATGATTTGGTAGCTGAGTCCTCAAATGTTTATTTAAGAGGACGCATTCCGACTTTAATTGTTTTTATGATCGGTCGCCTAAGTTTTAATAGCATTGTTTTGGCTTTCGACTTGTAATTTATTATCACACATTCCATTCGACTTAACCTACCATTTCTTCCAAGGAAAATGATGCTGTGGCTCTTGCCGAATCACGTTGCCCCGTACATCTACCCTACTGAAATGTTATGGTGGGTACTTCACACAAGATAATTTTGTATTTAACAACTTCGTAAACTCATTTATAAGGGCTCATTCATTAGGTTTCCGTTACAAGTTTTTGGTTGTACTTGCATTTGGCAGCGGGTTTCTCGACAAGGATGGTGTAGCGGTTATGCCTCCGGTAAATAAATCAGAACTGGTCATACGGGTGAATGTCGGTTCAGCGTGAAAGGGAACAAAATGCTTAACTTTCAATAAATTCTTCTACATTTAGTATTCAGCTCACGTTAGTGACCCGAGTGAAAGTAGATTTGAGCATCGACATGCTTCATAAGCTCAAACAGGTGGAATTCTTCTATGGTTTGGTCACTCTCTCTCTCTCAGAATGGAGGTGGCGTAATCAATTCTGCTTCATTCCGTTAAGCAACCAATTCCTACGTTAACAGCTTCTATTATACGACCCTGATAACAAAAGCTGCACAAAACATTACAAGCATTAAAGTAGCCATTCAGGTGAAAAAAGTAGACCCACCGCTGAGCTTCAGTCATCATCTTCATCTGTATGGTCCCTCATTTCAAAGCACTGCGTCTAGGGAGTTCTTTTCACATTCGTTGGGAAAATCCGCTTACCCCATTATTGGGGAACGATTTTTTATACTTTTCCTCTTGCCACGTGTAAGGTGTGGGATGTGATCTGCAAGCTGAAGAGAGAGAAGAGGCATAGGGGTTTCTCAAAGTTAGCGTCGTTCGCACAATATATACCATGAGAATGCTGAGCCCAGTTCTACTATAACACACTTCATAACTTCATGTTAGCTTCGCTGGTGGCAGTGGCGCTGCTATTTTCGATCTCGTGGACGAGTACATCATGACAGTATTTCCTCCATGTTTTGTTTCCTTTCTCCGCTCACTTTCTATTGTGTAACCAAATAATGATAGAGCCCCTTTTGTTTTGCTTTCACCGTACACCATTGTATGACGTACTTTATGTGGCTTATTGTGGACGTAATTTCCAAACGCTATTTTTATTGTCTTGTTTGCATGCATACACACACGAAAATCATTTTGCACGCACACACTGATTATATTCCCGTTTTAAAGAAAGTGTATGCCTATTGCTTTAAGAATCCATTGTGTTTACATTGTAAGGAAAGCCAGGCATTGTATTGTGAACCGGGCTCCGCATATATACAGTAAATTATTAGGCAATACCAATCTATCTGATGCATAAATTGGCATGGCCAGTTTCTTGTAATAAAATAGGCGGTAATAAAGTTTCAGTTGAATCGCATAGTCCTACCTAAATTGGATTCTGTTTAGATGGAAATGCATCGGACGGGTGCAATGTGTTGTGTCTCAAGGGAGTGCTTCATTATGGATGGATGAATGTTGGTTTCCCCCTTCGCCCAAGGAAATAACACAGTTCTTTCACTGTACATAAATTTAAACCACTCAAACTCCAGTCCATCGATCTGATTCAAGTTTTAATGACCAAGTCCGTCATGAATAAAATTCATCCTAAAAAATTATTTTCCTTGTCTTAAATTTTGCAGGTGAGACCAGATGGATCTGGTTCCCGGACGGCTGTGGCAGCGGAGAGACCTCCGTCGTTTATTTGGGTCCAACAACCTCCTACTACTCCAAAATGGTGTTGTCATTATGCCAAGTTCCCGAAGAATGCCAAGTAAGTTGATGAAAGCAAACACAATTGCACATGGTTGTTAGCAAACGCCAGCACCCGTCTTGCTAGCCCATGTGCATGCATCAAATCAAGAGCAAAAAGTTGTTTATTTCATACCATTTGGGGGAAAACATTGCATGCAGCTGGTGCGCGCGGACGGAAGTCAAGTACGCAGTTTGTTTTGAAACCTTGACTAACTATTATAATAATATATTGGGAGGCAGTTGATTTGTTAAAAGGAACAAATCATGCAAATAATAATACAAACATACTACCAGCACCACACAAGCGTCTATAAGTTGGTTGGTTGGTCAACAGCCAAGTTCCATATGCTTGAAGGTGAAAGAAGTTTCTCAAATTTAAATTAAACAGAAACTAATGGAAAGGTTCAGTGTGAAAAGAAAACTTTGGAAGGAAATAAGTTGGAGCAAAAGGAAAGCAAGCTGACACTTGAATAACTTGCCTACATTTTAATATGTATAATTTTACCCAATGTGTACTTAAATGTAGACTAGAACTCTGCTGCATAAACCAAGCTTTTAGTAAGAAGGCGGTGTAAATTGCACGTCATTGGAGATACCATGTCAAAGTCAAGTCAAAATCATGCCTATCAACGAGTGTAGTATTGTGATAGGGGCAAGTTTTGCAATAACATGTTGGCGTTGACTTACCTGGTTAAAACCAAGAAAAGTTGCATTTACATTTACAAAGGAAATTAACAAAGAAAGCAAAATGGAGAAAAGTCACACAGTAAATCAGACTAGTAATGAGAAGAAAAGGAGCGGACACAAGTTCAGAAAGTGAAACAGGTTTCATAGATTTAATGACAGGCTGTTGAGGCAGTGTGTCTAAATAATTCAACATCATTTCATGCTAAAAAATTTTGTGCGGAGCTGAAGTGATTCTGAAGAGAATGGAAACGAAAGAATGCACACTCCAACTGTAAATTAGAAGCACACAACTTTCATCAGTCAGTATGGAATGGAAGAAGCCGAGTATTTACAAAAGTATTTGAGAATATTGATTTAGAAGTTGAGAAAAGCAAACGAGGAGGAACTCATTTTCTTCCTCCTTTTCCAGATAATTAAGTGAGTGCTTGCGCTTTGCTTTCGCTACATTACGTGCCGTATAAAAAAAACGTGTGTAGAAAGCACTTGATAGTTTCTATCAAGCTCACTCACGAGATAATCAGAATCTCTTGAGGCCGCCTTTCTGTGGTTCGTTACAGGACGACGTACAATGTAGTATCCACATCCATGGTAGCTTGACAAGGAAAATTTACGGTCTTGTCGCCATGTTTGCAAGAGAGTAGATATATGTAGGAAACTCTCTCTCTTCTTTTAAAAATCCAGGAAGGATAAACTTCATCATCTTAAACACTCAGCAGGCTATCACGCTCATATTTCAAAACAAGTGGAGCAGAATAGCTTAGTTATCTACTTTTTTGTCTGGGGCTTTGCTAGGTAGTGGCTGGAAATAAAATAATAATGCTGAGGTGCCAAAACTTCAACTTATGATGTTATATGCTTACCAGTTTTCAACATCAAGATACAGATCCTCCTGTGCATGGACACTTTTTTTAAGAAAAAAAAAGACATTATAAAAATAGAACGGAAAGTACCTTCTCAAAACTCGAAAGCCAGAACAGCAGTGCTGCTCGTAGAGTGAGCATCATGAACTTTGAGGAATGATGTCGTTGCCACAATCTGATACGGTCCCCACTCTCAACTTTCATATTATCATGGTATTCTTGCGTACAGTGAAAGCATCAGTTGGAAACAAAGGACGAAGTTTGCCGAATGAGGATCGGCTCGGAGGCTAGAAAGGAGGAGTAGGAAATGATTTTCAGTTTCGTAATCTAGAGTCCGCTCCAAGCCACTTTTTTGTTGGGAAGTAAGCTCAGTTGTTCAACGCCCCTTGGAACGAAGAAAGTGGCTTTTTCATTAAAAAATGTATTGACACTAAATCCAATCGTTCAGGCATGCATATTATTAACTTTTACACTGTATGTTACACTCTTTCTTATTCCATTGAACTTATTATTTACTAAACGATTCCTTCGTTAGATTTGCATTCAGTAATTTCCATAAAGCAATATTCAGCAAAGTTTAACGTCGCAGAGAAATTTATTTGACTTGCCAAAGAATGTCCTTTAATGCAGCTGCACTTCGTGTACGGCGTCACAATCTGTGAATCGATTTAAAGTTACCAGCTCCATCTACGACAAGATCTAAATGTGAACAGTGCGGAAGCAGTTTTGGTTGACAGGAATTTCATACAACGCAACTTTCTGCGTTTTATTGGAGAGTTCTCTAAGAATCCCATGTTTGGCTAAGTTTCTTTTTCCTTAACAGCGTAATAGCATACCCAACAACTCTCCATGTTAAGTTATCAACGATTTCTGCAGCTCAACCGGTCGGTCAGTGCCAATTGATTGCTGTGAAACATGAAACTAAGTCAGGGGAAAAAACGTGAGATGTATGTAAGTGGACGGTGTGGTGGCAACAACTACAGATTTCTGATTGTCTCATGTCCATTGCATATTATCGTAGTTTATGCTTATTTCCGTTTTTGTAACAGAAAATAATGTGAGCATTAAAGAACACTTTTACTACCGTGTTGTTCTCAAGTTATAGGATCATGAGGGAACTGTAATTTCTCTATGATGTTGCTACTTTCATACGGCTCATGGGAGCTAAGAACGTAATGTCCTCTTGTACTCCTGTGTTGTTGTTAGAGTGGCCCTTTCTTCACGAAATGGAAACGTAAAACTTATACAATATATGGGTATAAAGCCAGGGAAACCGGGGGACGAGAAATACATGTATGAGTAGGCATATTATATGTACTTAAGCGAAATAGATCCGTTAACCCTGGAAATGCAACATTATATGACCACTACTAAGGTTTTTAGATAGCCTGCAGCCAATTCCTTGTCCCTAACTATGTTCTTTCTGGTTGTGTACACTCTCCATACACAAATACTTTCACTTCGCTTCCTTCTCCTTTTCGACTTCGGCTAAGCCCGATTCTTCACTTTTCGTCCTTTTTTTGTATCTGTCCTTTCTTCCCAAGTTTTGGAGAGCTACAACAATGATATTTTGAAAAGCTCTGTAATAATAATAATAATAAAACCATAATAATTCAATGCGTAACCCCACGTTACATGTATGCATTATAGTTATAGTTCCATTACTAATCGTATATATTTTGCATTCTTATTCCATACAAATGGAATCCCGTCAAAGATTTGGATCTTTTGCAAAACGTGAGAGAGCTGCCTCCTCCGTTCATGATGATATGATGATATTACCGTCTCAAATCAAGTACGTATTTGAGTATACTTATGTCTGTAATCCACGTAAAGAGTCGGAGAATCTTGTGCGTGATAAAAGATGCGAATGATGCGATATGATGTTTCCACCCGCAGACTCACTCAATTACAAAAACTCAGTGGGGAACGATTCGCACTTTCAAAGTTTAGACTGCTTCTTATGTATTATGCAAGCTCTTCTATTTAGCCAATATCAATACTCCGCTATACTCCCATTGTTCGATGTTTGATTGATGCAAATCGATAATAACAATGCCAGAGAAAATAAAATTTACAAGCGGCTCCTCCAATCTCTTTACAACCTTTTAACCATTAGCTCAACCTTTTCACCAGCTCTGATACGTTTCGATATTCCTTGCATGGTTTCTTAGGAGGACTAGCGGTATTGATTATGTTTAAATAACAAGGAAGGAACCCTTCGATTTTTTTGTCTTTCATATCGCATCTTCTCCAGCATAAATAAAGTATGATAATGATGTGATGATCATGATGATAATGATGCACCATGTCCTGAGCTGCTGTCGGGAACTGAGAACAACGAGAGCCTTTCCCGTCCCTCCAAGTTTATTTACATTTTCTTTATCATACTCAATTACTCAAGGAATGTTAAACTACATTTATGAACCATTTCTTGGGTAGCGTAAAGAGATAAAATTGAAGAAAAGGATGGTGGTAAGTGAAGTGAGTGTGTAGGTAGCTGTTGCAGCAGAGCTGCTACTGTTCTTACCACACACCACTTCGAACATCACACTAGTTGTCGAAAGATAAGTGAGTGCGTAAGAATTATTGTTATAGGTACATCAATATACGAACATTCTTGGATTCTGTGTCTATGGGTAAGTATCTATTTAGGAAGGAAAGTTTTGTCAAAACGACGACGACTGCCACTGCTAAAAATTGTTTCTATCTGAACTGAGCTGTGTGAGTTGGGAGGTGGAAGCCGAGAATACATGAGAGCGTGCATGTGTGTATGTGATAACTGTTAATGTATACGCCTCTGTTTCCTCCAAAGTTTCTTGTGCAGTCACGAATCGATCGTGAAAACTGTTTCTCCGCTCCCTTTTGCATTTGCCTTTGGTTCATATGGTAAAAACGAGAGTGTCTACTTTAGACAATATTACTTCTCTCTCACTCTCGCTCTCTTTCTTCCTTTCACTGATCGTGAGCAGGGTTGCTGGTAGCAGTGTCAGTGTTATGTAGGTATGTATGCGAATGTACCTATGTAATGTATGTATCCCCAACTTCCCTTCATGCATGCTGTTCATATAAATCCATGTAGAGTACGGTTGGCTTCCTCCTTTCTCTCTATCTTTCCACACTTCCTTCAAAATATCCAGCTTCGCTCTAGTTATAAAAACGGGTACTTGTGCCCTGTCGCTACTTGTGCTTACTCTGTAAACCATCGTGATTACGAGCTTTTGCAATGTTGCTATCCTGAAGAAAACTTTAAGCTGTTCCTTGGCTTAACCCTACTGAGACTTGTAAATAAATATGCAGACTACTTTTGTTGCTTTTAGCAGCTTTTCCACTTTCCATTTCAAATTTTGAAAAGAACCATCATCGTCAATGCTCGTGAAGAGACACTTACTTGGCAGGAATGGAAGACAAGGGACCTAAGTATATTGAGAGTTGATCAGAAAAGTCAACTTCCTTGTTTCAAACACAATTTTGATGTTTACAAACGTTTAAGAAACCAAACGTTTCTAAATATTGACCTGTTGTAAAAATTACCAGACTTTCATGTTTTTTAAATTTTTGCGATTGTCTTGTCGAATTTAAAAGAACTGTTTAACTACCAGCTAAAGAATGTTTTGAGGTATATGTGTGCAAATTTTTAGGTAAATTGCACAATAAACCTAGGAGAAACGGGCGTTCCTTAAAGTATAGAAGCCCATTCTCTTATT
>JAQGAP010001823.1:0-17786 GCA_034697805.1 Orchesella bifasciata
GATTATTCAAAGTGATATATATCTGATCGAAAGAGAAACATGGCATACACATGAGTTCTTGGAGCATCAGTCAAACTTCATTATTGAAGACTGGCTAGCTAAAAGCAATAGCTACAATAATAGTTGGTTAGCCGTGCTATGTTTAGCCTTTGACACATTCGTGAAACGAAATAATTATTGCTGTGTGCAAAACTGGAAATTTAATGTATGTGTCCACACTTCCTTTTAGGAAATATACGTCAATTGTTTGCATCTTAATGTATGTTTACCGTTGAACCTAATTTAAGCAACTTCCTTCTTACTGCTTATTGCTTTCACCGCAAATCTGCATATGGTTTAAATCAAGCCATACCTCAACCAAACTACGTATAACCGGTTTTCTGATTTCCTTGTTTGCATAGTGTGTAAACACGCTTGTTTATTACTTTCACTATGAAGAGACCACACGTTTCGGCTTCTTTAAAACCCAAAGGAGAACCTGCAGAAACTTTTGATCTATATGTGGGTTGTTACGTTATGATATATATTGTGTGACCAAGACCTCGTTGCTCACACCTCCTCCACATCATCCGTAAATAACTTTGATGCAAAACAGAAGGATGAAGCTAGTTATTTACACTCGAATACATTTCATCTCGGTAGATATTTAGCTAGACGACAGGTTGAGCAATTCAAATAACAAAGCTTTTATTTGTCTAGCTTCCGATTGAAATAGAGTTCTGTTCTGAAAACTGTAGATCACGTACCAAATAGTAACAGCATGTTATTTCACTGTGATACTCATACCCAAATATTGTAGCTTTGTGACAATATTGACAATAAAACGTCATTCTCAATTGTTCTCTTTGCGGTTAGATAAAATAGGTATTCATTTTGACTGTTGGTCCATTTTATTCGCTTTCTGTTTTTAGTGATATCCTTAAGCATTTAAGATTAAGATGCTATCATAAAAAAGTACGGCAATTGACGCGGGTGTAAGTTGCATAACGCTAAAATGTTATCAAAGATTTAAAAGTTTCGAGGAACCCATTAACCATCTTAAAGACATTCTCACATATTGCCACAATTACACGTATTGCTGGGTTTAACATGGGTTCCAAGCAATAGGACAGGACGCCAAAGGATACTACTACTACCAAGGGTATATACTAGAAACGTGCTGACAGCAGCATGAACTTTCCGATTCTGGGGAGCCCCTGTATTTGAATATTCATATCTGCAACAACGAACATACATTGAGTTTCAGTTTTGAAACATGTGTACTTAAAGCTAGTTTCCTTATACTACTTAGTCTCTACTTGTACTATACTGATGAGATATGGTGTGTGCGTGCCTGGAAATATCCCAAACTATTTATATACAGATACAAAGTTAAATTGAGCTGAGTTTGTGAATTCCTCTCATGTACATTGTTGTTGTTACAACTGTAATTTGGAGTGATGATCCGGATGCATAATCTACAGAGATAATTAATATCATACTGAATACTTAATACTTTTGAGAGCCCACTCTCTCAGGCAAAACAAAGATGTAGGATATCGTGCAGCAGAATAAAAATATGTTGAGTTCGCTTACTAAAGAAAGGCTCTCTCATAAGTACTCTCTTATCCTACTTTAATATCAGTTCCGTTTTCTGAAGCACAAGAAAATGAGCACGATGAAAAGTAGCTGATACGATAATACAGGTTGCCTAACATGTCTTACAGCTTAAGTCAACGGGTATACAACTCCTGTATAAACGTGTAGCACGTTGCCCTTATCTCTTGCTCACATAAGCAGTTTGAGTTTGTATAAATCATGCTAGAAAAACATGTTTGACGATATAAATTTGAACTCTTCTTGTACTAACTAATGACCTTTAATGACGTAGTAGTGCTGACTTATACTTCAATTAAAGTTGTAATCTCAGCAAGCAAGAGAAATAATCGCGTAACGGAACGAAGGAGGAAAGTTTTTTGTCATGTAAATTAGATATAATTTGGATACGAAGAAAAATATTCAAATGTTTGAGTTATTAAAATCGTACAAACTATACAGCACTTGTCGTAGATTGGAATTCTTATAAAAATAAAGTTTAGAATGAAGAATACTCATGTTATTATTACATAAAATCCGAGAAGATTTAATAAAGTTGCTTTTATTATTGAATAATTAAAAACAAAGAGTATTTCTGAAGTGAAAGTTATGTACGCCAATACAAATGACATTTTTACAAGGGTATCACAATCATTTTAAGAAAGTGCTACTTTTCATTACGAAACTTGGCAGCAATCGCACATTACAATCTGGAAATACTAAGATCTCAAAAATTCAAGTGCCAGAATTGGACAAAGAAGAGATGTTACATTTTGCTTGAGGAAAATCAAGGGGTTCAAATTTATAGTTGTATAAGCAGAATATTTCCCATTTGTCATGATCTCATTCCTCATCTATCTCTAAAAACGCTACAGAGGAATACAGAAAATCCAAGAAAGTACATAATATAAAGTCGCGTAAAAGTCCCTTTTCTTTTCACTGCAACGTTACTTTCTTTTAATACTCACAAATCAAGTGCAAAATCTCTGAATATCTCTGAAATATATATAAGTTTTAGAAACGCATAATTTATAATGTGGAGGATTTGTAAAATAAATGGAAAGGATGAACAAACCAAAAAAAAACAGGAAAGCCCTACTTTTATTTTTGGAAGGAAATGCGTTTTCCTCATTCAGTGTTTCCTTTTCAGAGTGGGGAAGGAAGTAAACGCGTAGAACAGAAAAGTATAAAACCACGAGAAAAAGAATACTTTCTTCTTCTGGGTCAAAATACTCACAGTGAAGGCTGTGATATATCTATATCGTACAAGTATAAACAGATATATTATGCATTGTTATATAAAGATTGTTAGTCGTCATAATGGGAATGCACGTTGAAATGGAGGCTGTTGCAGAGGATTCATTGAGGATTGTAGCGTAGTATATGCTCTCATCCAAACTCAACCCAAGATTTCAAACTAATCAAGATATATTGAGATTTAGTTGGCTACAAGCTATAAAATGCAACTCCAGATGCCAGTCACCAGTGTCACCACATGTGCAGAATTCTAAATATTATATCGACATGAGAATGGTAATCTTTATACCGCAGAAAATGCAAATATAAACTCTAGCATGGTCGGAATGCATAATAAAAAGACTTGAGTATTTAAATGATTTACTTGCATTTCAAAGTTCAGCAAAGATTTATGTAAGCTCAAAATGAAACGGACGGAGCTGACGATTTCATAAGCCGCCAGTCTGCTAACGCAGCGAGTTAATAAGTAGTGATGTAGTATGGAAACAACGGACTGTACGTGGCAAGTCACATTATCCTTCCTGCTTTTCCCCTCATTCATGTATCACTTTCATGCTTTCCTAACGTATGACACGGGATTTGGAGGAAACCAAAAGACTGAGGTCGGAGACAAAAAAAAGTTTGAAGCGCAACTAAGACGGGATTTCCTTTCTTGTGTATAGTCATCCACGCAGTCCTTCATTCCATATGGATTCTTCCGATTCCCATTGCTCCATCCCACAATGGAGATGGCATATATGAGGAGTCAGCAAGAGGAATAGCACCAGGGAGAGAGAGGAAGCGAAGCACATTGATATGTGTATATGACAACCAAGTTGGATGGGACATTGAGATGGTGGCAGACGAGAGCAATAAATCTTAATTGTGATATTTGACGCACAGGGACTGTATGAGTGACTATGTGTATAGTTTTCACTCGAGTCAACCCCTACGAAACTGCAATACGACATTGTGTGTACTTTGGTTTTTGGCGATGAGAGAGTTTGTGAGAGTGAGTCGAGTGTGAGTGCAAGCTACACTTTCTCTCCTTTTTATCTACTTCCGTCTGAGCAGCCAGTTTCTGTTTTTATATATGAGTTTTGGTTTCTCATCCATCCATTCACATGGCTTCCCGATGCACTCAAAAGATTTCATGTTTTGTGAGCTCTGTATAATTTAGAGTAGGAGCAATATTTAATGTACTACGGTCGAACCATCCATCGACATTATATGTGCCCTTGTCTTGTCCTTTCACTTACATCACATTAGATGAGGACAACCCCGAAGTTGCAGAAACTGTAAAAGTATGAAACTGGAGGAAAGCTCAGTGCCACGTTGCATTACATTAGCGTGTTGGCATAATATTATCGAGTTGAGTGAGCCGAGGCTGATGCTTCAACTGCTCAACTTCTCTAACTCTTTTTTCGTTTCTTTTTCCCCATTCCGCAAGAACTAGTAGTAGAGATAGAGGACAGGCCACAATCTCCTCTCAACATAAAACTAGATTTGAATGAGTTTTCAATGGAATTTCCACTTTCTCTCGTGACTACTGTGGACACACGTACCATAACACGCTTTATAGGCATGCCTTACATCGACTCAACTATTTTACTCAGTTGAAATGGGCGATCCGCTTGGTTTCTTACTTTTCATTCTTCAGTTTTACATGTTGAAATGTTCACTTTTGTTGAGAAAGAGCCCTGCATTATTGGTATTGTATTCTTCGCATTTTATTCATTGATTCCCTTTCTCTCCTCATTTCTGTGCGGGCGTGTAAAGTAGGTCTGTCTGGATTGGTTATGGATGAACAAGAGAAAGGTTTTGAGAAAGAAAGGAAGATGCAGTACGCGGAGCAAGAAGAAGAATGATGAGAATTGAGCAAGGAATGAGCCTTGCGTTTGCTTAGGAATCCCGTGTTTCCTCATGGTGTATAATGGTTTGTTGAAATGATGTTGCAATTGTTCTCATTCTTCCTGATTGTAAATGACTTTCCATTTTCGTTGCATCAAGATTTTCTACTTGATTTGAAATGGATTCGAAAAATGGAATGAAAAGACGGATAAAAATTTCCTGTTGATTAAAAGTCTGATGGAGTAGTGTAGAGGGGTGGAAAAATATCTTCATGTTTCAAAATCGGCTTCTCGCGTAATTCTATAGGCGTGTGATTTGTGATTTGAATGTAAAAACGTCTAGCAATTTGAGACTTTCCTTTGTTATAGAATGTCAAACGGAAAAAGTATATATGCGCATAAATTATATCCCATTTCTCCTGCTGTCATGTGTAATCAACTGATTCTCATTCTGATTTTGACTAGCAAATGGCAAATATATATACAAACGAATGAGGCTATTGTACAAATTCCATGTACTTTTATAAAGATATGATTGATATATTGTTATAAATTACAGATTTCAATCATAGAATAAAGGCAAAATAAATTGACGGAATTACCTACAACTTTCTTATCAATTAGAGTCTAGGTCAGTAAAGCTGCTAACGTGTATAATTCGTGCTGCTCAAACTATATGTAACTGATAGAGATACCAAAGTGCTAGCAAGACATGAGAAACGTGATTATTTTTTTCTATTTCCCTTTGATAATCATCGTCTCATAGCACAGCTTGAAAGCCTTTATTTGACAACTGGAAAACTAGCACAGGCGTGACCCAAGCGAGGCAAAAGTATACGCTGTTGAAGCATTGAGCAGTCGACTGCTCCCAATATTTCTCACTTCCATTTTCTTTCGTTGGCTTTGATAAATTTAGGAAATTAGAGCGCAACTTTTGGTGCCCAAGTAAATAAGTGAATGCGTATTAATATAGAAGACTCTTTTGTGAATCGCAGCTCACACATAAAACGCCAAAATTTCGCAACAAAATTCATGTCGTTTGAGTGTTTTAGCATTCCCAGGAATTTTATGCTCTCTGGACCATGAACTCATAGCTAAACAATGGAAAGTTCCTCATTTTACATGAATGAGAATGAGCGAGCCCAGCTATAATCGTGCATATACATGGAAAAATTCTGGCTCGGTGCTCTGACCACGTTTATTTTCTTGCAGGGAAAGCGTCATTTCATCACTGACCAAACTTCACGCATTGCAAATTATGACTTACTTGCATATTATGTATGTATATGGGGTAATAATATAGGTATATACGGTATGCATACAGAAGCATATCAGCATTGGTTAATTTCCAACTGGTTAAAAATGCACGTAGCAGCTGCCTCCCAGGCTACGTGTTGGAGTGAGGTTAAAAGTAAAAATGAAAAGGAAAGAAATTGAAAGTAAAATTAGCTCGAGAAAACTTTTTAATGTGGAAACCGTAGCTTTTTTACTTAACTTTTTCAAGCTATGAAAATGGAAACTCAGCAAGACGCTGCTGTCTTCTCGCGTCTCTGCTGTTATGATTCCTTTCATTAAATGGAGAAGAATACCCGGGCGGTAGTAGCCAAGTTTGGGAAACTTATTTCATTGTCGCTATCAATACGGGCACATAATATAGAAAGGTCGCTAGATATGAGTGTATAAATATATCGTCTTTAGAGTGATGAGCTCTTAGAGTTATTTTGTATTTTCTCTCTCTCTCATTACAGTTCGTAAAAAACGTCTTTTCTCTTTTCATTATTCTTATTTGTGAAAGTGGAACACATATCGTTTGAGAGAAATGAGAGAAATGCTGGGGAGTTATAATACAAATGTCTGTATGTGCTTCTCAATGCATAAAAGTGGAATAATTCTTGGAAATGTGAAAAGATCATTTACGAATTTCTTTTCGAAGTTTAAATGGTATGTTCATCCACTGTTCAAGAACTGTATAATAATGAGTGGGAAAGTGAAAATTATGCTTGAAAATTTTCACTGTGGCAGAGAAATGCTGTGCTGGTGTGTCCAAAGACAAAGAAAATGTGGAAAACGCAACAAATCGAAAGTAAAGAAACATTTCTTTTAGACTCAGCACGAAACGAGTGCAAAAATGATCATCTTTTGTCTACAACGAGTAAAAGTAGTTTTTTCTGGCCAAGAAGACGAATGCTTTGCCCGCACCAACATTCTACGATATTTGCCTTTCTCCGCTCTAAATTTTATATCTTTACACCAGATATTTACACATTTAGAATATACAGGAGCTTTTTCTTTGTGTCAGCATGGCCAGGTCTTCGAAGAATGAAGTACTACCACATACAGAATCGTCGTTGTGAAGAAGAAGTTAAGACAAAGTTAAAAACTATGGAGTTGCAAGAACCACATAGTTTATCGCGCCAACAGCAACCAAACCTCTAACCCTTGGTTTCACGAATATGATGCAACTTACAGTTCCACTGACATACATGTTTTCATCCTGGATCCTTCTTCTCTATCTCAGACAAAAAAGAAGTGAAATCTGCTCAGTCATCCAGAATTTACTAATGTTTCCAGCGTTTAATATTCCCAGACGAGCCATTTCAGCGATTCTTCCCTATCATGTCTCCTTTATATTTGCTACAAGTAAAATGAAGCATTAAGACAAAAATCAGTAAATACACACGGCACTTTTGCAATCTAAAACAGAATTCTCAGAGCGTGTCCCTATTTACTGCATACATTTTCATCATCTCATGCTCCTGCCTTACTTGGACTGAGGTTTTTGTGGTGTAAATATTTCATTCTCCCAAACTACCAAAACAACCATCTAAATTTGAAAAGCCTAAAAGCAGCATTAATGTGGCTCTCAGATTGGTATTGCTATACCCCAACAATATTCTAACGCAAAAGTAATTTGTTGTTTTTGAATAACTTACAGTCTCTCGGTTTGATGGGGTAATTTTTATCATGTAGCTCATACACCATAAAAGCACGCTCAAGCCTAAAATACCGTAGCAAAAACGAAGACAAACATGCAATATTCACTCAACTGCCAGTCCATTCCTTTTCACACCAATCAAGCATGAGCGATAACGCTTTCTTGAATCTTGTATTTCCGGTGGGTACCAAAGTGTGCATTATGTGTGAAGTGAATAAATAAATGGGCTAAACTATATACACAGATTACTTCAAAGCTTCCAATATAAGTCAGATTAAAACATTTCTTCGCCACCTCAGCCAGCGTTCCCATTTCCTTATTACAGAGCTCAAAAGCTGTAGTCTAGTGTACTACATTGACTGCTGAAACGTAAAGGAATATCATATTTGTATCGCATTTCCTTTCATAATAATCTGTTTCAAGAAATGCATCAGCTGCTGGTGAAGTATTCATTCAGCTCCACTCAGGTTTGAAAAATGAGACTGTAGAAATGGAATGTCAAAAACTGAGTGCATTTAACAAAGCACTAATGTCGTTAGTAAATAGGCAAAGAAGCAAAAACATACACACATATAATAATATCCTTAAATGAAATGGTTGAAATTGAATCCGATGATGACGACGACGACTTCATAGAACACTCTGTGTTGTAACAGTATAACCTTTTTTGAGTGTGTAATGGGGAACTAGTAGTAGTCCATTTGTAGTTTAGTTTTTAGTTTTCAAGTACCACTTTTACAGGAAATGGGGCAAGGGTGGCTAAATGTGTGTGTGGGACTGGGGACTCCAGGTTTCTTTGCCTCAGACTAATGAGCTTCTATTTCAATTTCAAAATGAGCCCAGCATCCGTTCCAAATTGCATATTCGAATAAGCACCACCGAATCTGTAGAGAAGTTGTGTAACGTACTCCAAAAATTTGTTGTACCCAAACGTACATTTTTTTTTGCTCTTTCCTACTACATCCATGCCCAGAACAGTGTGCCAGCAGGGTGGAAGTGAAAGTAAGAGAAATCTCGAAAGAAAGCGTTGTCTCATTGTCAGACCTGATTCCTTCGCCTTTACCCGATTATAAGGATTTCCTAGTATGTAACAATCCTTTTAGGACGTAAAGCGGTATTCCAAATATGCATGACTATAATGTACAATGTGTTCTTACATTTTAGGTTCTTACAAAAGTGATTCCGCACTATTGAAAACCAACACAGCCTATATTACTAAACATATATTGGAGTACGTTTACTTGGAACCAGTCACATCACCAAAAAACACTCAGCCTCTTCACCTCTCAAAAAACGAAACTTGAGCATTGTCCAGAGGACCAGAGAATTGTATGGTCGAATATTATACTTAGAAAAGTGCGTGAATGTACTACTGTACTGTAGGTTTTATATATGGCAGTTTATAAAAGAGCGGAAACACAGAGAAAGAATCTAGATAGCTTATTTTTGGGCTCATTTGGAAGCCCATTTACGTCCCAAAGCTTTAGCGAAACGATTAAATACGCTGAATGATGACTAACACTGGAAGAGACTGGTGCTTGTCCATATTTTACTATCATTTCTGCTCCCATCAGTAACTTCCTTTGACTGCAGATGATTTTGGAGGCAATGTCCCTCTGAATAGAAGTAATGTATGTATTTTATGCGTAATTGGAATTCTATAAAAATGTTTGGCAGCATGGAAATTCAGTAGCAAAGTCTTCACCACATGGACTAATGAGGAAGAATGCTATTCGCGTTTAATTCTCAATACGAATTCTTTTGTGATATATCAGAGGAAACGCTATAATTACCACTGTGAGATCCTTGATTAGCCTTCTTTGGAGTAGGGAATACTCATTTTAGAAGGGAAGTACAAAAGGATATCTGGTAAAGACTGAGAGTATTGGGCTTACCGCTTGCTGACTGTGAGAAGAAGGCTCTTTGTGTGCTGCTCACTGTTTCAGCAATGCGATGTCTGAACTGAAGCCGCTTTTTACTGTGAGTGAGTGAGCAAATTCCGGCATTATAATGATATATAAATACAGAAAACCTCGGAACATTACATGTCTGCCTTTTGATGTCTATGCGGACACCTTATTTCCTCCTATCCGTTTTCTCTTTCTCCTGTAACAATATTGCCCTTATCTTTCTCATTCATGCCATGCTTTGAGTGTACTAAAAATGTGTGTTGTAGCTGAATTTGTGTTGTTACATTGCTTTTTTTGCCAGGTTTTCCACGTCTTTAGATGAAATAAATGTGTTAGATGGAGCAGTGTATAAATTTGGCATGAATCACGGTTGCTGTTAGTCAGGAAGTGTTGGCAACTGGGCTGACGGGACCAGTTATTCCTGGGGTAGCACTTCCGGTTGAGGAAAGTCTAGTGAATTGAAACGAAGCCACGAAAGGGAAGTCATCGAGTAAGTCGGTGAAAGCTGCAAGTTTTTGCAGTAATAAAATACGCAGTTTCAGTTTGTAACTACACATTATTATTCAATTTAACTTTGGTCTGCTTCTCACGTGGGATTACACCATATAACGTAGCGAATGGCATTACTACAACATTCTGTATTCATATGATCATGCTGTAAATCAAAACCCAATGACTAGTAATCTTTGAAGTATGTAAGTTTCCCATGAAGTCCATTAAGTTTGGAATTAGGTCAGTTCCGTCTTATTTTCACTTTTTAAAATCTGTAAAATGGCTCATACAATTCATAATGGTTTTGATTTAATTACAGAATCGGTTGCGACAGTCGAATAGATGAGAAAACAACTTTGTGGTGTTTTCACTGTGATTTTTCTTATACACTGACTTTGCTTAAATGTTTTGGCATGAAACTTTGATCCTACAAAAACACTATGAAAGCAACTTACTATTATAGCAAAGAAATTTGGAAGGATACAATTTCCTGGATAACAATCGAATAATAATTTGAATAGAATAAAATTTCCCTTCAACGTTTTGAACTCATAAGACTGAGCTCCTGCTTCTACTTTCACCACCACATTCGTTTGTATGAATGAACAAATTTAACGCATAGTTTAGCTTGAGCTATTTCCTTGTCTAGATAATGCATCCCGTCACACCGCCCTGCTGCTTACTATAAGAGCATGAGGCATATTTTCAAACTGATTCCAATGCAATCCACCCTAACTAAACCCAGAGGTAGGGAAGTGTAAAGGAAGTTATGAAACCCTTTCTGTGAATAAGGAAAGCAATGACTCGGTCGAGTTGGAAAATTTACATAATTTCATCCCGCAAAACCCAAGATGGCAAGTAAGTTTCATTGGTTGGCTTTACAAAAAGGCTACTCACACAGAATGCCACGAAAGCGAGCAAAACCTGACAAAATATTTTGCTTTATTCTAGTCCGATTTTTTCTCTCTGATCTGGTCTTCAGGAGGAATTCACATGGAGAAGAAATTATGTGATGAATGAACACGCTATATCATATTATATGCTTGTGTACAAAGTACCAACAGAGTTATGTCTATTTCTGGAAAGTCCTCTGGGTTTAGAGTTCAGGCATATATATGCATTATACATTACAGACCGCAAGACACGTGAAAATAATGTGTACAAGCATGCATGTTTTCTTTTGCTGTAAAGACATACACGGCAATTACCATTTTTGTCTGTTATATATTGAAATTCAATCAAGTTTACTGATCTGCGACCAGGCGAAGGAAATACCGTAGAGTAGACAAAGTTGAGGAAAGTTTGTGAATCGTTGAAACTTGAGCACATGCTGAAAGCTGATGCATGCTGCATGATGAAGGCTGAAACTTGAGAAGTGCGGTCTGCTCTCCACACACGAGCCGCACGTAAACTCCACCGTGTATATCCAAACATGCAAGCAATAAGCAAGTAGAAGTAGCAGTAGACTCAACTTGCGTACCTGTAGAGCATCTTATCTATAAAACATTCCCAATATTTTAAATCGACTAACAATTGCTGTCGAGTTAAGGGCAACTATATACAAAGGGTACTTTCACTTTCTCTCTGCTGTTAAGAATAAACTTCACACTGCAGGCATTCCTTTCTAACATCTGAGAAACGTAATAAAACCAAGCGTGTACAAACGTAAAAGGGACCTACTGGCAATAAAAAGAAAGAAAAACTTGCAAATTTTGCGTGGATCTACTAACTATCTTTAGCAAGCCTTTTCAAACGAACACACGATGATCAAGACAAAGGCAAGGAAACTGAGCGAGCATGAGAACAAAGTTAAAATTGAGAATGGCAAATGGTACATTTACACAATTTTACTGAAAAGGAAACAAATCTTCATGTTCACATAACCTTCCAACCATATCAAGAATCAAACTTGAGATGAGGCAATATTGATTCCCCTTTGTTATTTGTGAAATCATTTAGCTGAGTTCAGCTACGAAAAGTTGGAACGGGTGATCTAATCTTATCTGTTGTGGCTCAAAGAAAAAGCAGTCACAAAAGAGGAAGAGTAATGTACAAAGGACAAAGTCACATGAATTTTCTTAGTTCACAATTTACTGGCCACTTTCCTGTACTTTTGTGTAAGTTATGTACAAAGTTTTCATACTATATTCGCCATTTTAGTAGTAGGTAGCTTGAGCAAACCTTATCATTTTTGCATCTTGCTGCTTACTTAACCTTAGCAATCGCGTTTTTTTTTCTGCAAAATCTGATTCGGTTTGCTGAAGTGAAAGTTGGATAACCTCGACAAAATTTTCATCACAGAGGGTCTCAGTTCAAATAGCGAGAAATATTCCGTACCTCAAAATTTAGAGGCGAAATACATCGTGATATGGGAAAAATAATATACATTTGATAATTTCGCAAAAACTACATGTGGAAATTAATAGTGGACTTATTTTTATCCTGACTAAAAAGGTGTGGAAGAAACATTAAAAAGGCTCCGATTTCTACTTCCCTAGTTAGATTTCATTGCTCTTTTGCGCATGCTAACGTACCCTCTCCGGGGAAAGCAAGCACGCTGATTACTGACTCTTGCCACCCTCACTCCCCACAATCATCCTTTGCAGAGTTGAACAACAGAAAAAGGCAAACTACAAATAAAACCTCTATTCTTCCATCCACTTCACAAGCCCCATTTCTTTACAATTTCAAACTTTCACAACTTTTCGAATGTAACAAAAGAGTGTAACAGTAAAGTTCATACTTCATTCCACGGTAGAACTACACATGAAATATGTTACTGATGCAATATTCCAACTTTCCTTTCAGAATTACAGCTGGTTATTGCTTTTTTCTCTTTACATGGAAATCCCTTGGTCTCGGTGATTTCCTCTCACATACGTATATGCGATAATGCGATATATGTATCAGGGATCAAAATAAGTACTTTTAAAGAATGAACCGATATATATGTACATTTGCATTCGAGTCCATTGACTTTTTCCAGCTTTAGAGAATCAAACAAAATCAAACGAATCGCCAGGTGAGATTTATTTTTTTTAGTAGCATTTGATGTCACAAAAAGACACGGAGTGGGAAAGGTTATCAAATGTTTCTCTCCACCAAAGGTTACGTTTCCTTCCACCAAAGGACTGAGAATATTTATGGTTGGTTGGATTGGATGGTGACAGGATTGGCATTTGTATTCACACATTGATTTTAATTTCAACCCAATGCAGACTCAGACTCGCCGTGGTGGGTGACTCTAACAAGGATTTATGTATTCAGAGGTATTGAAGGATTATATATTTGATCGAATAATTGTGTGGCTTACCTGGAACAACGTCGGAAGTTGTTGCGTGAGCGGATGAATGTTGACAAGAGGTGAATAGTAAGTGGAAGGTCCACAACCAGAATATCCAGTTGAGTTTCATCATGCCCACATATATTTTCAATGCTCAAAAGATCAGAATTTGGATTGAATGTTAGGTTTTATGTCAATTAGTTTTGTTGCAAAAGTTGCAATAATGCCAATGTACTAGATATTATTATTTGGACAGTTTCCATTAATAATCCGGTGGGAGGATGTCTCGACAAAAGTGTAGCATATTGACTAAATCCACCCCCATGAGAAACGACATAAAAACAATATGTTTTTGGGTGAGAGCAGTGTATTGAATTCAGTCAATGAAAAACATTACTTGAGATTCAGCAACAAGTTCTATACCAAACTTTCACTTAAGTCTTTCATCACATCACTATTGCTTTCTCCCCATTGCGGAGCTTAGCTGAACTGGTTTTGGCAACAGATATCAGCACACACTTTACGTGTGTTTAGTAGTTTATGATACAATCAACAAAATAAATCTCTATCCCCGTCTGAAACACTAAACTGGGAGCTGCATATTTCAAGCCAAGTCTGTGTGGTCTTGTGGTTTTCCGGTTGAACGTAGAACACACAAAAAGAATTGAACAGGGAAGCCCTAGAATATCATAGGTGTAATCATGTTCTAAGTGACTCTTTTCAGTTTCTTGTTCACAGAAAGTTTTATTCACCCAACCCGTATGAAGGTAGGGGCAATAGAAGATTAACGGAAGTCTGGCAAATATTCCATTGGGATATAATGTTTCTCTGCTACTGAAGCTAATGTAAATGGTATGTTAATTACAAGGAAAATCTACTTTTCTCGGAAGATAAGGAATGGTTCTGAGAACTCACTGATGTTTACGCGTGCAAAGAGGAAATGTGATAATGAGAGAAAATACACGAGTAGTACATGAGATCTCTGGGGTATTCTTTGTCTCGTGTTGTCAGTATAATATGTATCTGGATGTGTGCTTGCAAAGGAGCTGTGAAGTGGAAGAGTGCCGGTGGCAGTCTGAGAAGAAAGTGTCTTCGTCGTCTCATGGATATATCCAGAAAGAGCAGCCAAACCAAACCACCACCACCATTCCATTGCCTGATCCAGAAATGCTCTTCAAACTCCCTACTGCTTTGGGTTGGAAGCTGAACTGCTTGGTTCAGTCAGTGTTGAGCCTGTATGTTAAGCGTAGGTTGAGTGGCCACCTCGTTACATGGATGCGCACACGAGATCCCATAATCATTTTCATTTCTTCTCACTTTTCCCTGTGAAATCTATTTGTTTTATAACACTAGACTCTGCTTTCTCAGCTTTCACTATACGCACTTTCTCAGTGAATTCTTGGATATAATGTACATAAAAATGAATGCTCGCATGTTCAGTGTTTTATAAAGGGACATCATTTATGCGGTTAGTAAAAGTACGTTTCTGCATTTATAGATGGACGCAAGCAACTCGCAGTTTGGAACTGTTACTTAAGAGAAACAGTCGTTTCAATTTATCGCAAAGAAACCAGTTTTCTTGTGTTCCCGACCCGTATCGTATGTTTCCAGGAATTAAACCAGGCTCAAATCTTGTTTTGAAACTCATGGTGGACCATCACCATTCTAGTCTTTCTTTCTCTGAACTAAACTATCATTTTCTCTCATAAATGACCAATCCTTATTTAAGACCTTCCGCCAGCATTATAATAGACACCCGTGGGAAGATGTTTGTTTTCGTAATACTTGCTCTCTGTTCTTCTTCCAACAATTTTTATCACTGGTTTCACACGACTCCGTTGCTAAACTTTTTTTCTGAGCATTGAATGAATGCCATCCCACTCCATATAGTAATAATATAGTATCGACAGTCTGGAATGTAATTCCCGGAGGTGCAGGGTTAACTTATTTTTGCCATCCATCCCTAAAGAGTGCTTTCTTCATGCCATGTCGGGCTTACTTCCAAGCTTACTAAGTCGTAGATAAATCTTTAATCTGTTGTTTGGCTAAAGGCAGGGGACATCCGAGTTAGTTACATACGTGTATTGTCTTCCTAATGCTTCCCGTTTTTTTCTGTTAACGTTGTTTTATTTATAACGCCAACCCGCACAGTTTTACTCTGGAATACGGAATAGCTTTCTCTGTTTTTCTACTGCTCGTAATACGGGATTTTGATACATTCATACTTTTCTTTGTTCTTGTGGATGCAACAAAAGCTTAAACTTTTGTGCAACTGATCTACAAAGACGTCTTTATGGGCTGAAGTCATTGTTTCCCATATGCAAAGGGGGTTTCCAAGTATTTAAGAGATTAGTAAATGTCTAAAACCACGAAATACTGTTTTTGTGGTCTTATCTTTGGAGTTTAAACTTTCACTGTTTCGGATTTTTGTTTGCCAAAGAAAAAAAGATAGAAAGCAAAATCAACTGGGGAAAAGAGAGGCAAACTTGTCACCGTAGTCAACAAAATTGTAATGATAACGTTAAAAATATGACACCATAATATCCATGAAAGAAAATGCTCATGTGGTGTGCTTTCCAGACGGTGCTGAGAATAGGATGTATTGTCAATATGATTAAGCATTAATTGCCTGTGGTAAAAAACAATGAGGGATTTTTATATGATTGTTATGTAATTTTTTATTGCGTGTTACTATTATTATTATTACCAATATTTGATATATCTATATCATATCAATAATTATTTTTATAAGTATTATTTGACATAATTTAGTCCTTACATTTAAATAGAATTGAAACAATTTATTAGCGTGAAAATGAATAATCAGAAAATATTAAAGTATCATAATATACCCTTACCCTGCAGTATTGGAGATTGGAAAAGAATGAAAAATAACCCTTTTGCGAAGCATTAAAATTTCTATTATCCCTTAACCATCTATTTCAAAACATTATTATGTAACAGTAGTTTACAGAACTGATCTAACAATTCTTTATTTGAAAATACGAATACGTACTTTGACCGTATGAAAAAGAAGTGAATTCTTAATCATAGAAATACACTACATCAAAATCAATTAAGTAGTAGGAATTAAATTTTGAATTATTCACCAACACATTAGTGCTCTTAATTAAGTAAGTCTAGAGTATACTAAAAGTTTAGACACTGGTTTTCCAAATTTATACACATGGTTCGCTAGAAAGGCTGGCCGAATAAATAAGTTAGTGGACATGTTAGTTAGCGAGTAAGTTTTCATTAGAATTGAAGGTTAGTGACAAATTGAGAAATCTATTTTTATCTCTCATGCAACAGCAGACTTTTTAGACTTTGATTAATCTATCCGAATTCTAGTTGTCCCTTGAAATTGTCCATATTTCCTTGTTAATTTTTGCACTTTGCGTGATAAAATCCTCATCATGAATAATAGTTCCGATTGAGTTCATCAATTGTAGTAGCTCTCCCTTCTTCATGTTCATCTGTTCCTCACACAGTTGAATGTCAGCATTGTCAGCAAACACCTCAACCATGTTCTGGTGCTTGTACACAACGTTGTTATTATTCTCCGTGTAGAAGAGTGTAATTTTCTTGGCCTTTTTCTAGAATCGTAGTAAAAACACACTTGGTCATATCAACCTGATTTAATGCTTCTGACTGAAACCTGCAAAATTTTCGCGTTAAACGCTTCCATATTTTACAATCTTCGTACCGGATTCGTTGAGAAGTACAGACCAGCAAGAAGTTGACCTTTGCAATCCCTCTGCAATAATGACTTGAAGTCATACAGCAGATTACGTCTTTCAGCAAAATCAATTCCGCTAAGGAATGGCCGTCCAACGAAAATAAGATTGGTCCAGCCAGTTTGATAATCTGATTTGGTTTCCGTTACATTCCACGAAACATAGTCTGGGCTTGTCACTGTGTAGTCGTACTCCTTTTTCTTTCTACCATTGTCCTCTTGCATAAAGCAACCTTTGAAAGATGGAAAGAATGTTAAAAATGTGTGTTCCATATGGACATGACAGGAACAAACTTGGGTTCATAAGTTAAGCTATCAGTACCGGTATGAGGATACGATTTATCTTCCATAATGGTGACAACACGGGATACGTGGTAGCCTGGATCTAACAATAAGTATCCTGATCTCTTTGGGCCCATTCCTTTGCCAATCTCAATCTTCAAGCAAACTGCCACATGCTCTTTCTCTACCAAAAGCACGTTTGGAGGTACATTACAGATGTAGGTCTCCACCGTTTCAATGCTCTATTAATTAGGGAACCCAAATTTTAATATTAATGACTAATCCCAAGTCAGACAAAGGTTATTTGGCCTTGGCCTAAAGCATTAATTGCTACTTGAATCTCAACAAACCTCTTCAGCCGACACGATGTAAAATTTAGAATAGGCTGAGTGTCTGCGAGTGATGAAACCATTAATCTTCTCAATTAGCTCCATTGCCAAACCAACACAGGTGTAATGCTCCGGTGTTATAGGTGGATCATACTCCC